>JAULUF010000164.1:30000-33363 GCA_031834385.1 Semotilus atromaculatus | reverse complement strand
AACTCGGCGAAGGAGGGTCCTATCGAGACGGGGTTTTTATCAGCTTTTAGAGCGGGGCGAGACCTTTCCAACGAGCCCGCCCACGGCCTCGGGGGCCCCCGGGGGCCTTAGATACAAAAAATAAAAGGTCGAAAAAACCGTAAAACGCAAATATCTCGGCCGATCCTCGACGGATCCGGCGAACACCGGGCTCGTTGGATGCGTCTAGTCGAGCTGAAAAGATCCGTGCCGGTCCCGCGATTTTCCGTGCCGTTTTCGCGGAGATATCGGCGGAAAACCGGCGGGCGCGAGTCAAAATGGCGGACGCCGGTGACGTCACGGCCAATCGGAGAAAATCGCCCGTATCTCGGGAACGCGAGCACCCAGAGAGCTCAGATTTGGGTGAGGGGGTCCCGGGGGGGGCCTCGCCCGAACCCCAGGCCGGCGGGCCTCGGGGACGCCCCCTGCGGGATCGCCGCGGGCTGGGGCCCCCGACTTTGAACGGCTCTGGCTCGGGCGCCCGGGCGAGTTGGGCCGCGCGGGTGGGCCCGTTGGAAAGGCCCCGTCGGGCCCCGTCGGACGACCCCGGTCCGGGGAAGATCCGTCGAGGATCCACCGAGAGGCGAGCCGACGAAGGTCGCGCCTTCGACCGGCCCTGGCTCCCTGGCCCGGGGGCCCAGGGGCTCGGGGGTGGGCTCGTTGGACGGGCCCCCTCGAGACCTCGACGACGAGCCCGGTTTGAGATTTTTTCGCCCGGCGGTTCCCGAGATATTCGCCGAAAACGAAAACGAGCGCCCCGAGACGACCCGGACTTCCGAGGGCCGTGGCTCGGGGACCCGGCCGCCCAGAGGCGCCAAACTCGGGTCGGAGCGGCGTCTCGGCGGGCCCCTTCCGACGAGCCCACCCCCGAGCCCCGGGGCCCCCCGGGGCCGGAGAAAAGGGGCCCCGCAGAACGAGGCGCGCCTCGGAAGGAAAGGTCCGGGGGCCCCGGGGAGGCGGGGTCCGAGAGGGCCCGGGGGGACCCCCCGACACCCGAAAGGGCGAGCCGCTGGGACCTCCCCCTCCCGAGATACGGGCCTTTTCGTCCGAAAGTCCCTCGCGCTCGACCGGGCCCCTCTCGGGACCGGGAGGGCCCGGAGGCTCGGGACGCCGGGCGCCGGGAGCCCCCGAGGGGACGCTACTTCTCCCGCCGTCCCGAGCCCCGGGGACCTCCCGGTCCCGAGATACGGCCACTTCCTGTCCGGCTTCGACCCGGCGTAACTCCGGAAGTGAGCCGAGTCGGGGCTCCAAACTCCGGGTGTGTGGGGAGTCCCCCGGGACCCCCCCGTGACCGGTGTATGGAGCCCCGACTCGGCTTGGTCCCGGAGATACGGTCACTTCCTGTCCAGCCTTCGACCGGGCGTAACTCGGAGAGGAAGCCGAGTCGGGGCTCCAAACTCCGGGTGTGTGGGGAGTCCCCAGAGACCCCCCCGTGACCGGTGTATGGAGCCCCAACTCGGCTCGGTCCCGGAGATACGGGCACTTCCTGTCCAGCTTTGACCGGGCGTAACTCGGAGAGGAAGCCGAGTTGGGGCTCCAAACTCCGGGTGTGTGGGGAGTCCCCGAGGCCCCCCCGTGACCGGTGTATGGAGCCCCAACTCGGCTTGGTCCCAGAGATATGGCAGCTTGAAGTTTCAACTTTGACCGGACGTAACTCGGAGAGGAAGCCGAGGTGGGGCTCCAAACTCCGGGTGTGTGGGGAGTCCCCCGAGACCCCCCTGTGGACAGTGTATGGAGCCCCAACTCGGCTTGGTCCCAGAGATGCACCGGTTCAAACTTAAACACTCAGCTTGACCCTACCTTAAGAGAGTCATAGTTAGTCCCTACTCTGCCCAAAAATAAAAAAGCCGAGTTGGGCCTCCATACTATGGGCCTGGGGGGGGGACCCCTAGGAGACCCCATGTGCCCAGTGTATGGAGCCCCAACTCGGCTTGGTCCCAGAGATACACAGGTTCAAACTTAAACACTCAGCTTGACCCTACCTTAAGAGAGTCATAGTTAGTCCCTACTCTGCCCAAAAATAAAAAAGCCGAGTTGGGCCTCCATACTGTGGGCCTGGGGGGGACCCCTAGGAGACCCCCATGTGCCCAGAGTACGGAGCCCCAACTCGGCTTCCTCAGTGAGATGCACCGGTTCAAACTTAAACACTCAGCTTGACCCTACCTTAAGAGAGTCATAGTTAGTCCCTACTCTGCCCAAAAATAAAAAAGCCGAGTTGGGCCTCCATACTATGGGCCTGGGGGGGGACCCCTAGGAGACCCCCATGTGCCCAGTGTATGGAGCCCCAACTCGGCTTGGTCCCAGAGATACACAGGTTCAAACTTAAACACTCAGCTTGACCCTACCTTAAGAGAGTCATAGTTAGTCCCTACTCTGCCCAAAAATAAAAGCCGAGTTGGGCCTCCATACTGTGGGCCTGGGGGGGACCCCTAGGAGACCCCCATGTGCCCAGAGTACGGAGCCCCAACTCGGCTTCCTCAGTGAGATGCACCGGTTCAAACTTAAACACTCAGCTTGACCCTACCTTAAGAGAGTCATAGTTAGTCCCTACTCTGCCCAAAAATAAAAAGCCGAGTTGGGCCTCCATACTATGGGCCTGGGGGGGACCCCTAGGAGACCCCCATGTGCCCAGAGTACGGAGCCCCAACTCGGCTTGGTCCCAGAGATACACAGGTTCAAACTTAAACACTCAGCTTGACCCTACCTTAAGAGAGTCATAGTTAGTCCCTACTCTGCCCAAAAATAAAAAAAGCCGAGTTGGGCCTCCGTACTGTGGGCCTGGGGGGGACCCCTAGGAGACCCCCATGTGCCCAGAGTACGGAGCCCCAACTCGGCTTCCTCAGTGAGATGCACCGGTTCGAACTTAAACACTCAGCTTGACCCTACCTTAAGAGAGTCATAGTTAGTCCCTACTCTGCCCAAAAATAAAAAGCCGAGTTGGGCCTCCATACTATGGGCCTGGGGGGACCCCTAGGAGACCCCCATGTGCCCAGAGTACGGAGCCCCAACTCGGCTTGGTCCCAGAGATACACAGGTTCAAACTTAAACACTCAGCTTGACCCTACCTTAAGAGAGTCATAGTTAGTCCCTACTCTGCCCAAAAATAAAAAAAGCCGAGTTGGGCCTCCGTACTGTGGGCCTGGGGGGGACCCCTAGGAGACCCCCATGTGCCCAGAGTACGGAGCCCCAACTCGGCTTCCTCAGTGAGATGCACCGGTTCGAACTTAAACACTCAGCTTGACCCTACCTTAAGAGAGTCATAGTTAGTCCCTACTCTGCCCAAAAACAAAAAAGCCGAGTTGGGCCTCCGTACTGTGGGCCTGGGGGGACCCCTAGGAGACCCCA
>JAULUF010000164.1:5000-20000 GCA_031834385.1 Semotilus atromaculatus | reverse complement strand
GAGGAGCCCCGGACGGCGAAACCGCAGGCGCGCGTGGCTTCCTACACACGGGTCTCGCTCCGTTCGGGCCTGGGGGCTCGAGACGGCACGGCCGCTCATAGGGCGCGCTGGGGAAACGTCCGCTTTTGGGGGGCCCTCTGCATCGAGGCCGTGTAACCGGAGTGCTTTTCGAGCGGGGAGGAGCGAGGCGAAGGGTCGGCTCGAAGACTGGAGCAGAGGGGTGTCGGCCCGTCCCTGCCGTCCGAACCTTCCCCGCGGCCACCGCCGCCCTCTGTTTCAGACGGGCCATCTGAGTCTCTCCCGAGGGGGTCGGAGGGTATCTCTCTCGCGTCGACGCGCAGAGCGGGGAGGAGCGATCTGCCCAAAGCGGTCTCTCGACCGGGCAGGGGCCGTCCCCAGGCGCGTCCAAAGTTCCGATCGACCAGGCTACCCCGCAGAAAGCGACGGCCCGAAGGAGGGGGTGCGCCCCTCCGGGCCCCGGGCAACCCTGAGGCGCCCGCGTTTGTTTTCCGATGCCCTTGTCCCGACGTCTACGGATCTGACTGTGACCGGGGGAGACGATCCTTCCTCCCTGTGTTACGGCCAGGGAGGTCTGGCGAGCTCGGGGCTCTTTTTGTTGTTCTGCATGCATGCGAGTTCTTTTCTCCAGGGGTGCAACCAAGCCCCTGGAGTTCGTTTTGCCCGTTTACCCAGACCGACAAGCATATGGTGAAAGTGTGCGCCTACACTCCAGGATGGACCGAGGAGCCCCGTACGGCGAACCGCAGGCGCGCGTGGTTTCCTACACACGGGTCTCGCTCCGTTCGGGCCTGGGGCTCGAGACGTCACGGCCGCTCGTAGGGCGCGCTGGGGAAACGACCGCCGGGGCCGGAGGGCGGGAGGCCTCTGGATCGAGGCCGTAACTGGGAAGGGTGCCTTTCTGGCGGGGAGGAGCGAGGCGAAGGGTCGGCTCGAAGAGCAGAGGGGTGTCGGCCCATCCCTGCCGTCCGAACCTTCCCCGCGCGCACGCGGCCTCCCTTTGCGGACGTCCTTTTCAGACGGGCCATCTGAGTCTCCCGAGGTGGAAAGCATCTCGCGTCGACGCGCAGAGCGGGGAGGAGCGATCTGCCCAAAGCGGTCTCTCGACCGGGCAGGGGCCGTCCCCAGGCGCGTCCCAAGTTCCGTTCGACCAGGCTACCCCCAAGCAAGCGACGGCCCGAAGGAGGGGGTGCTCCCCTCCGGGCCCCGGGCAACCCTGAGGCGCCCGCGTGGTTGTCCGTTGCCCTTGTCCCGACGTCTTCTGATCCGATCCCTTCCTTCCTCCCTCCCTGTGTTACGGCCAGGGAGGTCTGGCGAGCGCGGAGCTCTTTTGGTTCTTGCCCATATGTGTATATAGTCCCTTTTTATGAGGAGGAGGAATTTCCTCCAGAGTGTCTTTCAAACTTTTGCACGCCCAGGACGGTGCGCCATGGTCTGGACGCCCGCCTGGAGGGGGATCTGGGCACCCAAACCAGAACCCTCCTTTCCTGGAAGTCTCAAGCCCGCACATAGTTAATGGGCTGGGTCAGACCGCTTCCCCACCCAGTCTGACCACCACGGTTCACCAAGCCGTGTGTTTTTGATTGTTTCTTTGTTTGCCTCGCACCGACCGGAGCCTCGTCAGCTCCACGACAACGCCCCAAAGGGAGGGGTTTTTATTTATTTTTCTCTCCAGGGGTGCACCAAGCCCCTGGAGTTGGTTTTGCCGTTTACCCAGACCGACCGTTCGACAAGCATATGGTATTATGTGTGTGTCTACACTCCAGGATGGACCGAGGAGCCCCGTACGGCGAACCGCAGGCGCGCGTGGTTTCCTACACACGGGTCTCGCTCCGTTCGGGCCTGGGGCTCGAGACGTCACGGCCGCTCGTAGGGCGCGCTGGGGAAACGACCGCCGGGGCCGGAGGGCGGGAGGCCTCTGGATCGAGGCCGTAACCGGGAAGGGTGCCTTTCGGGCGGGGAGGAGCGAGGCGAAGGGTCGGCTCGAAGAGCAGAGGGGTGTCGGCCCATCCCTGCCGCCCGAACCTTCCCCGCGCGCACGCGGCCTCCCTTTGCGGACGTCCTTTTCAGACGGGCCATCTGAGTCTCCCGAGGTGGAAAGCATCTCGCGTCGACGCGCAGAGCGGGGAGGAGCGATCTGCCCAAAGCGGTCTCTCGACCGGGCAGGGGCCGTCCCCAGGCGCGTCCCAAGTTCCTATCGACCAGGCTACCCCGAAGAAAGCGACGGCCCGAAGGAGGGGGTGCTCCCCTCCGGGCCCCGGGCAACCCTGAGGCGCCCGCGTGGTTGTCCGTTGCCCTTGTCCCGACGTCTTCTGATCCGATCCTTCCTCCCTCCCTGTGTTACGGCCAGGGAGGTCTGGCGAGCACGGAGCTCTTTTAGGTTCTTGCGTGGGATTTTTCATTTGGACATGGTCCGTTTTTATGAGGATGCATTTCCTCCAGAGTGTCTTTCAAACTTTGCACGCCCAGGACGGAACGCCTTCGCCTGGACGCACGCCCTGGGCACCGGGAGGGAGTATCTGGGTGAGCAAACCAGACCCCTCCTTTCCTGGAAGTCTCACGCCCGCACAAAGTGCACTGTTCATGGGCAGAGTCAGACCGCTTCCCCGTCCGGTCTGACCACCACGGTTGGCCAAGCCGTGTCGTGTGTTGTGTGTTTCTCGCCTTGTTTGTTTGCCCCGTACCGACCGGAGCCTCGTCAGCTCCACGACAACACCCCAAAGGGAGGGGTTTTTTTAATTTTTCTCTCCAGGGGTGCACCAAGCCCCTGGAGTTGGCTTTGCCGTTTACCCAGACCGACCGTTCGACAAGCATATGGTATTATGTGTGTGTCTACACTCCAGGATGGACCGAGGAGCCCCGTACGGTGAACCGCAGGCGCGCGTGGCTTCCTACACACGGGTCTCGCTCCGTTCGGGCCTGGGGCTCGAGACGTCACGGCCGCTCGTAGGGCGCGCTGGGGAAACGACCGCCGGGGACGGAGGGCGGGAGGCCTCTGGATCGAGGCCGTAATCGGGAAGGGTGCCTTTCGGGCGGGGAGGAGCGAGGCGAAGGGTCGGCTCGAAGAGCAGAGGGGTGTCGGCCCATCCCTGCCGTCCGAACCTTCCCCGCGCGCACGCGGCCTCCCTTTGCGGACGTCCTTTTCAGACGGGCCATCTGAGTCTCCCGAGGTGGAAAGCATCTCGCGTCGACGCGCAGAGCGGGGAGGAGCGATCTGCCCAAAGCGGTCTCTCGACCGGGCAGGGGCCGTCCCCAGGCGCGTCCCAAGTTCCGTTCGACCAGGCTACCCCCAAGCAAGCGACGGCCCGAAGGAGGGGGTGCTCCCCTCCGGGCCCCGGGCAACCCTGAGGCGCCCGCGTGGTTGTCCGTTGCCCTTGTCCCGACGTCTTCTGATCCGATCCTTCCTCCCTCCCTGTGTTACGGCCAGGGAGGTCTGGCGAGCACGGAGCTCTTTTGGTTCTTGCCCATATGTGTGTGTATATAGTCCCTTTTTATGAGGAGGAGGAATTTCCTCCAGAGTGTCTTTCAAACTTTTGCACGCCCAGGACGGTGCGCCATGGTCTGGACGCCCGCCTGGAGGGGGATCTGGGTACCCAAACCAGAACCCTCCTTTCCTGGAAGTCTCACGCCCGCACATAGTGCATTGTTACTGGGCTGGGTCAGACCGCTTCCCCGTCCGGTCTGACCACCACGGTTTCGCCAAGCCGTGTCGTGTGTTTCTTGCCTTGTTTGTTTGCCTCGTACCGACCGGAGCCTCGTCAACTCCTCGACAACACCCCAAAGGGAAGGGGTTTTTTTTCTTAAATTGTTCTCTCCAGGGGTGTCCCAAGTCCCTGAGAGTCTTTTTGCCATTTACCCAGACCGACAAGCATATGGTAGCATTGTGTGTGTCTATACTCCAGGATGGACCGAGGAGCCCCGGCCGGCGAACCGCGCGGCGCGTCCACCGGGGCCGTCCGCCGGGGCCAGAGGGGGAGGCCTCTGGATCGAGGCCGTAACCGGGAAGGGTGCTTTTCGGGCGGGGAGGAGCGAGGCGAAGGGTCGGCTCGAAGACTGGAGCAGAGGGGTGTCGGCCCATCCCTGCCGTCCGAACCTTCCCCGCGCGCCCGCCGCCACCACCGCCCTCTGCGGACGTCCGTTTCAGACGGGCCATCTGAGTCTCCCGAGGTGGAAAGCATCTCGCGTCGACGCGCAGAGCGGGGAGGAGCGATCTGCCCAAAGCGGTCTCTCGACCGGGCAGGGGCCGTCCCCAGGCGCGTCCAAAGTTCCTATCGACCAGGCGACCCCAGAGCGACGGCCCGAAGGAGGGGGTGCGCTCCTCCGGGCCCCGGGCAACCCGGAGGCGCCCGCGTTTGTTTTCCGATGCCCTTGTCCCGACGTCTACGGATCTGACTGTGACCCGGGGGGGGGGGGGGAGGCGATGCCCTTGTCCCTCGCTTCTGCCTCGTACCGATGGGAGCCCCGTGTCCGCTCTCCCCGGTAAATCCCCAAAGGTCCGTTTTAGGACCGTCTCGGCTCCGGGCGGAGCTCCGGTAGGGACACCGGCCTGACTGTGCCCGGGACCGAGGCACTCTCCCTGGGCTGGCCAGGGAGCTCTGACAGCATGGAGCTCTCGGCACACGTCACTTTCTCAGACTCTGTCGTTTTACCGACTTTGACCGCAGAGCCAAGCCCGCCATGGGCGCTCACCCTCTCTGGCTCGGTTCACTGCCTCGAAGCACCGCTTTGTCATTTTCACAGCTTGACACCAGAGTCAAGTCGTCCGAGTCCAGGGAGGGAGGGTCCGCTCTCTCCTCTCCCACAGAAGCCCCAAGGTCCGTTTTAGGACCGACTCTGCTCCGTGCTGAGCTCCGGCAGGGACACCGGCCTGCCTGTGCCCGGGACCGAGGCACCCTCGCCGGACTGGCCGGGGAGCTCTGACGGCATGGAGCTCTCGGCACACGTCACTTTCTCGGACTCTGTCCTTTTACCGACTTTGACCGCAGAGCCAAGCCCGCCATGGGCGCTTGAGCTCGATTCGTGCCCAGGAAAGCCGCGCTCTACCTGGGATGCCCTTTTGCGTAAGATCAGACCGTCTTTTTCCTGGAGGTTTCGTGTTTTATTCAGAGTTCCACCCCAAGGGGGATATTGAACTCGTTCCCCAGCCAGAGCTCACCCTCTCTGGCTCGGTTCACTGCCTTGAACCACCGCTTTGCCATTTTCACAGTTTGACACCAGAGTCAAGTCGTCCGAGCCCAGGGAGGGAGAGTCCGCTCTCTCCTCTCCCACAGAAGCCCCAAGGTCCGTTTTAGGACCGTCTCGGCTCCGGGCGGAGCTCCGGCAGGGACACCGATCTGACTGTGCCCGGGACCGAGGCACTCTCCCTGGGCTGGCCAGGGAGCTCTGACAGCATGGAGCTCTCAACCCACTGCGCATTTTTGGACTCTGTCGTTTTTCAAAATTTGACAGCAGAGTCAAGCCCGGGGGCTTCTCTCTCTACTCGGGATGCATCCTTTTCGGTAACCTAGCCTGCCATTGTTTTCCCGGGGGGGGGGGGGGGGGGGGGGGGGGGGGGTGTTCCGTGCTTCCAGAGACCCCACCGCAGTGGGGGTGATTGCACATCGCTCTCTCGCTCTCCCGGAGGCCCTCTCCTCCAGGACTTCCAGAGTTCCAACCAACCCTGGCTTTCTTTACACCCACCCAGAACGACTCTGAGTGGGGCTCACGACGGTCTGACGATAGGGGGGGGGTGTGCCTCCACCTCACTATCCCCCCTCCTTACAGCCCCCAAGGTCCGTTTTAGGACCGACTCTGCTCCGTACTGAGCTCCGGCAGGGACACCGGCCTGCCTGTGCCCGGGACCGAGGCACCCTCGCCGGGCTGGCCGGGGAGCTCTGACGGCATGGAGCTCTCGGCACACGTCACTTTCTCGGACTCTGTCCTTTTACCGACTTTGACCGCAGAGCCAAGCCCGCCATGGGCGCTTGAGCTCGATTCGTGCCCAGGAAAGCCGCGCTCTACCTGGGATGCCCTTTTGCGTAAGATCAGACCGTCTTTTTCCTGGAGGTTTCGTGTTTTATTCAGAGTTCCACCCCAAGGGGGATGTTGAACTCGTTCCCCAGCCAGAGCTCACCCTCTCTGGCTCGGTTCACTGCCTTGAAGCACCGCTTTGCCATTTTCACAGCTTGACACCAGAGTCAAGTCGCCCGAGCCCAGGGAGGGAGAGTCCGCTCTCTCTCTCCTCTCCCACAGAAGCCCCAAGGTCCGTTTTAGGACCGTCTCGGCTCCGGGCGGAGCTCCGGCAGGGACACCGGCCTGCCTGTGCCCGGGACCGAGGCACTCTCCCTGGGCTGGCCAGGGAGCTCTGACAGCATGGAGCTCTCAACCCACTGCGCATTTTTGGACTCTGTCGTTTTTCAAAATTTGACAGCAGAGTCAAGCCCGGGGGCTTCTCTCTCTACTCGGGATGCATCCTTTTCGGTAACCTAGCCTGCCATTGTTTTCCCGGGGGGGGGGGTGTTCCGTGCTTCCAGAGACCCCACCGCAGTGGGGGTGATTGCACATCGCTCTCTCTCGCTCTCCCGGAGGCCCTCTCCTCCAGGACTTCCAGAGTTCCAACCAACCCTGGCTTTCTTTACACCCACCCAGAACGACTCTGAGTGGGGCTCACGACGGTCTGACGATAGGGGGGGGGGGTGTGCCTCCACCTCACTATCCCCCCTCCTTACAGCCCCCAAGGTCCGTTTTAGGACCGACTCTGCTCCGTACTGAGCTCCGGCAGGGACACCGGCCTGCCTGTGCCCGGGACCGAGGCACCCTCGCCGGGCTGGCCGGGGAGCTCTGACGGCATGGAGCTCTCGGCACACGTCACTTTCTCGGACTCTGTCCTTTTACCGACTTTGACCGCAGAGCCAAGCCCGCCATGGGCGCTTGAGCTCGATTCGTGCCCAGGAAAGCCGCGCTCTACCTGGGATGCCCTTTTGCGTAAGATCAGACCGTCTTTTTCCTGGAGGTTTCGTGTTTTATTCAGAGTTCCACCCCAAGGGGGATGTTGAACTCGTTCCCCAGCCAGAGCTCACCCTCTCTGGCTCGGTTCACTGCCTTGAAGCACCGCTTTGCCATTTTCACAGCTTGACACCAGAGTCAAGTCGTCCCCCTGCAACCACCGGCTCCGAGCCCAGGGAGGGAGGGAGGGAGGGAGGGAGGGTCCGCTCTCTCTCCTCTCCCACAGAAACCCCAAGGCCCGTTTTAGGACCGTCTTCGCTCCGGGCTGAGCTCCAGGGGTGGCGGGAAAATCTGACTCGTGCCCAGGACGGGCCACCCTCCCTGGGCTGGCCGAGGGGGTGTGAGCGCATGGAGCTCTCAACCCACCGCCACCTTTTGGACTTTGCCATTTTTTGATGCCTTGGCTTCAGAGTCAAGCCCAGAGTCATGTTCTCCACCCTCTTTGAGCTTTATTTGCGTCCGGGAGAGACGCACACTTCCCGGCATGCCATTTTGAGTAAGGTCAGACCGTCTATTTCCTGGAGGTTTCGTGTTTTATTCAGAGTTCCACCCCCCCCAAGGGGGAGATTGAACTCGTTCCCCAGCCAGAGCTCACCCTCTCTGGCTCGGTTCACTGCCTTGAAGCACCGCTTTGCCAGTTTCACAGCTTGACACCAGAGTCAAGTCGTCCCCCTGCAACCACCGGCTCCGAGCCCAGGGAGGGAGGGAGGGAGGGTCCGCTCTCTCTCCTCTCCCACAGAAACCCCAAGGCCCGTTTTAGGACCGTCTTGGCTCCGGGCTGAGCTCCAGGGGTGGCGGGAAAATCTGACTCGTGCCCAGGACGGGCCACCCTCCCTGGGCTGGCCGAGGGGGTGTGAGCGCATGGAGCTCTCAACCCACCGCCACCTTTTGGACTTTGCCATTTTTTTGATGCCTTGGCTTCAGAGTCAAGCCCAGAGTCATGTTCTCCACCCTCTTTGAGCTTTATTTGCGTCCGGGAGAGACGCGCACTGCCCGGCATGCCATTTTGAGTAAGGTCAGACCGTCTTTTTCCTGGAGGTTTCGTGTTTTTCAGAGCTCCACCACAGGGGGAGATTGAACTCGTTCCCCAGCCAGAGCTCACCCTCTCTGGCTCGGTTCACTGCCTTGAAGCACCGCTTTGCCAGTTTCACAGCTTGACACCAGAGTCAAGTCGTCCCCCTGCAACCACCGGCTCCGAGCCCAGGGAGGGAGGGAGGGAGGGTCCGCTCTCTCTCCTCTCCCACAGAAACCCCAAGGCCCGTTTTAGGACCGTCTTCGCTCCGGGCTGAGCTCCAGGGGAGGCGGGAAAATCTGACTCGTGCCCAGGACGGGCCACCCTTCCTGGGCTGGCCGAGGAGGTGTGAGCGCATGGAGCTCCCAACCCATCAACACTTTATGGACTTTGTCGTTTTTGATGCCTCGCCTTCAGAGTCAAGCCCAGAGTCATGTTCTCCGCCCGCTTTGGGCTTTATTTGCGCCCGGGAGAGGCGCGCACTGCCCGGCATGCCGTTTTGAGTAAGATCAGACCGTCTTTTTCCTGGAGGTTTCGTGTTTTTCAGAGCTCCACCACAGGGGGAGGTTGAGCTCATTCCCCAGCCAGAGCTCACCCTCTCTGGCTCGGTCGACTGCCTCGAAGGCCCTGGATGTCCGAGACCACCGCACCATTTTGGACTCTGTCGTTTTGAGCTCATTCCCCAGCCAGAGCTCACCCTCTCTGGCTCAGGTTCACTGCCTTGAAGCGCCATTTTGACAGCTTGACACCAGAGTCAAGTCCTCCTCCAACCACCGGCTCCGAGGGAGGGAGGGAGGGTCCGCGCTCTCTCCTCTCCCACAGAAACCCCAAGGCCCGTTTTAGGACCGTCTTCGCTCCGGGCTGAGCTCCAGGGGAGGCGGGAAAATCTGACTCGTGCCCAGGACGGGCCACCCTTCCTGGGCTGGCCGAGGAGGTGTGAGCGCATGGAGCTCCCAACCCATCAACACTTTATGGACTTTGTCGTTTTTGATGCCTCGCCTTCAGAGTCAAGCCCAGAGTCATGTTCTCCGCCCGCTTTGGGCTTTATTTGCGCCCGGGAGAGGCGCGCACTGCCCGGCATGCCGTTTTGAGTAAGATCAGACCGTCTTTTTCCTGGAGGTTTCGTGTTTTTCAGAGCTCCACCACAGGGGGAGGTTGAGCTCATTCCCCAGCCAGAGCTCACCCTCTCTGGCTCGGTCGACTGCCTCGAA
This sequence comes from Semotilus atromaculatus, assembly GCA_031834385.1. Taxonomy (NCBI): domain Eukaryota; kingdom Metazoa; phylum Chordata; class Actinopteri; order Cypriniformes; family Leuciscidae; genus Semotilus; species Semotilus atromaculatus. The sequence continues at coordinate 10,775 of JAULUF010000164.1, read as the reverse complement.
GGCCCTGGATGTCCGAGACCACCGCACCATTTTGGACTCTGTCGTTTTGAGCTCATTCCCCAGCCAGAGCTCACCCTCTCTGGCTCAGGTTCACTGCCTTGAAGCGCCATTTTGACAGCTTGACACCAGAGTCAAGTCCTCCTCCAACCACCGGCTCCGAGGGAGGGAGGGAGGGTCCGCGCTCTCTCCTCTCCCACAGAAACCCCAAGGCCTGTTTTAGGACCGTCTTCGCTCCGGGCTGAGCTCCAGGGGAGGCGGGAAAATCTGACTCGTGCCCAGGACGGGCCACCCTTCCTGGGCTGGCCGAGGAGGTGTGCGCGCATGGAGCTCCCAACCCATCAACACTTTATGGACTTTGTCGTTTTTGATGCCTCGCCTTCAGAGTCAAGCCCAGAGTCATGTTCTCCGCCCGCTTTGGGCTTTATTTGCGCCCGGGAGAGGCGCGCACTGCCCGGCATGCCGTTTTGAGTAAGATCAGACCGTCTTTTTCCTGGAGGTTTCGTGTTTTTCGGAGCTCCACCACAGGGGGAGGTTGAGCTCATTCCCCAGCCAGAGCTCACCCTCTCTGGCTCGGTCGACTGCCTCGAAGGCCCTGGATGTCCGAGACCACCGCACCATTTTGGACTCTGTCGTTTTGAAGGTTTTGGCTTCAGAGTCAAGCCCGGAGTCAATTTCTCTATGGGCGTCGAGCTTTATTGGTGCCCGGGAGAGGCGCGCACTGCCCGGCATGCCATTTTGAGTAAGATCAGACCGTCTTTTTCCTGGAGGTTTCGTGTTTTTCAGAGCTCCACCACAGGGGAGATTGAGCTCGTTCCCCAGCCAGAGCTCACCCTCTCTGGGTCAGGTTCACTGCCTTGAAGCACCACTTTTGCCAGTTTCACAGCTTGACACCAGAGTCAAGCCGTCCTTCTCCAACCACCGGCTCCGAGCCCAGGGAGGGAGGGTCCGCGCTCTCTCCTCTCCCACAGAAACCCCAAGGCCCGTTTTAGGACCGTCTTCGCTCCGGGCTGAGCTCCAGGGGAGGCGGGAAAATCTGACTCGTGCCCGGGACGGGCCACCCTTCCTGGGCTGGCCGAGGAGGTGTGAGCGCATGGAGCTCTCAACCCAACGCCACATTTTGGACTCTGTCATTTTTTGATGCCTTGGCTTCAGAGTCAAGCCCAGAGTCATGTTCTCCGCCCGCTTCGGGCTTTATTTGCGCCCGGGAGAGACGCGCACTGCCCGGCATGCCATTTTGAGTAAGATCAGACCGTCTTTTTCCTGGAGGTTTCGTGTTTTATTCAGAGCTCCACCACAGGGGAGATTGAGCTCATTCCCCAGCCAGAGCTCACCCTCTCTGGCTCAGGTTCACTGCCTTGAAGCACCACTTTGCCAGTTTCACAGCTTGACACCAGAGTCAAGTCGTCCCCCTGCAACCACCGGCTCCGAGCCCAGGAGGGAGGGAGGGAGGGAGGGAGGGTCCGCTCTCTCTCCTCTCCCACAGAAACCCCAAGGCCCGTTTTAGGACCGTCTTCGCTCCGGGCTGAGCTCCAGGGGAGGCGGGAAAATCTGACTCGTGCCCAGGACGGGCCACCCTTCCTGGGCTGGCCGAGGAGGTGTGAGCGCATGGAGCTCCCAACCCATCAACACTTTATGGACTTTGTCATTTTTGATGCCTCGGCTTCAGAGTCAAGCCCAGAGTCATGTTCTCCGCCCGCGTTGGGCTTTATTTGCGCCCGGGAGAGGCGCGCACTGCCCGGCATGCCGTTTTGAGTAAGATCAGACCGTCTTTTTCCTGGAGGTTTCGTGTTTTTCGGAGCTCCACCACAGGGGAGGTTGAGCTCATTCCCCAGCCAGAGCTCACCCTCTCTGGCTCGGTCGACTGCCTCGAAGGCCCTGGATGTCCGAGACCACCGCACCATTTTGGACTCTGCCGTTTTGAAGGTTTTGGCTTCAGAGTCAAGCCCGGAGTCAATTTCTCTATGGGCGTCGAGCTTTATTGGTGCCCGGGAGAGGCGCGCACTGCCCGGCATGCCATTTTGAGTAAGATCAGACCGTCTTTTTCCTGGAGGTTTCGTGTTTTATTCAGAGCTCCACCACAGGGGAGATTGAGCTCATTCCCCAGCCAGAGCTCACCCTCTCTGGCTCAGGTTCACTGCCTTGAACCACCACTTTGCCAGTTTCACAGCTTGACACCAGAGTCAAGTCGTCCCCCCTGCAACCACCGGCTCCGAGCCCAGGGAGGGAGGGAGGGTCCGCTCTCTCTCCTCTCCCACAGAAACCCCAAGGCCCGTTTTAGGACCGTCTTCGCTCCGGGCAGAGCTCCAGGGGAGGCGGGAAAATCTGACTCGTGCCCGGGACGGGCCACCCTTCCTGGGCTGGCCGAGGAGGTGTGAGCGCATGGAGCTCCCAACCCATCAACACTTTATGGACTTTGTCATTTTTGATGCCTCGGCTTCAGAGTCAAGCCCAGAGTCATGTTCTCCGCCCGCTTCGGGCTTTATTTGCGCCCGGGAGAGACGCGCACTGCCCGGCATGCCATTTTGAGTAAGATCAGACCGTCTTTTTCCTGGAGGTTTCGTGTTTTATTCAGAGCTCCACCACAGGGGAGATTGAGCTCATTCCCCAGCCAGAGCTCACCCTCTCTGGCTCAGGTTCACTGCCTTGAACCACCACTTGGGCTTTGCCATTTTCAGAGCTTGACACCAGAGTCAAGCCGTCCTCCTCCAACCACCGGCTCCGAGCCCAGGGAGGGAGGGAGGGAGGGAGGGTAGGTGCGCCCACTCGATCTCCTCTCCTCTCCTCTCCTCTCCCACAGAAACCCCAAGGCCCGTTTTAGGACCGTCTCGGCTCCGGGCTGAGCTCCAGGGGTGGCGGGCGGATCCGACCCGTGCCCGGGACGGGACGCCCTCCCTGGGCCGGCAGAGGAGACCCGGGCGCCTGGAGCTCTCCGCCACTCCGCACCTTTTGGGACTTTGGTTTTGGAGCGAGCTCGGCCCTGGAGTCAAGCCCAGGAGCCCGTGGCCCACCGGGGCAGAGCCGAGCTCCAGACTCCCAGGGAGAAGGAGGCACTCTCCCATCTCTCCCCGAAAACCAAGCCAGCCAGCCAGCCAGCCAGCCAGCCAGCCAGCCAGCCAGCCAGCCAGCCAGCCAGCCCCTGCCCCGACGGGCCCTCCGGGACCGCGGGGCAGAGAGCTCGTGGCCGGGAAAGGGAGCTCCGAGCCGGGAGCTTGGAGCCCGCCGTCCGGGCCGGGGGATGCAACCAGTCACCGGCACGTGCACTTTGCAAGACGGTGACCCCCCTGAAAACGGCTTAAAACGACCTTAACTCGGCGAAGGAGGGTCCTATCGAGACGGGGTTTTTATCAGCTTTTAGAGCGGGGCGAGACCTTTCCAACGAGCCCGCCCACGGCCTCGGGGGCCCCCGGGGGCCTTAGATACAAAAAATAAAAGGTCGAAAAAACCGTAAAACGCAAATATCTCGGCCGATCCTCGACGGATCCGGCGAACACCGGGCTCGTTGGATGCGTCTAGTCGAGCTGAAAAGATCCGTGCCGGTCCCGCGATTTTCCGTGCCGTTTTCGCGGAGATATCGGCGGAAAACCGGCGGGCGCGAGTCAAAATGGCGGACGCCGGTGACGTCACGGCCAATCGGAGAAAATCGCCCGTATCTCGGGAACGCGAGCACCCAGAGAGCTCAGATTTGGGTGAGGGGGTCCCGGGGGGGGCCTCGCCCGAACCCCAGGCCGGCGGGCCTCGGGGACGCCCCCTGCGGGATCGCCGCGGGCTGGGGCCCCCGACTTTGAACGGCTCTGGCTCGGGCGCCCGGGCGAGTTGGGCCGCGCGGGTGGGCCCGTTGGAAAGGCCCCGTCGGGCCCCGTCGGACGACCCCGGTCCGGGGAAGATCCGTCGAGGATCCACCGAGAGGCGAGCCGACGAAGGTCGCGCCTTCGACCGGCCCTGGCTCCCTGGCCCGGGGGCCCAGGGGCTCGGGGGTGGGCTCGTTGGACGGGCCCCCTCGAGACCTCGACGACGAGCCCGGTTTGAGATTTTTTCGCCCGGCGGTTCCCGAGATATTCGCCGAAAACGAAAACGAGCGCCCCGAGACGACCCGGACTTCCGAGGGCCGTGGCTCGGGGACCCGGCCGCCCAGAGGCGCCAAACTCGGGTCGGAGCGGCGTCTCGGCGGGCCCCTTCCGACGAGCCCACCCCCGAGCCCCGGGGCCCCCCGGGGCCGGAGAAAAGGGGCCCCGCAGAACGAGGCGCGCCTCGGAAGGAAAGGTCCGGGGGCCCCGGGGAGGCGGGGTCCGAGAGGGCCCGGGGGGACCCCCCGACACCCGAAAGGGCGAGCCGCTGGGACCTCCCCCTCCCGAGATACGGGCCTTTTCGTCCGAAAGTCCCTCGCGCTCGACCGGGCCCCTCTCGGGACCGGGAGGGCCCGGAGGCTCGGGACGCCGGGCGCCGGGAGCCCCCGAGGGGACGCTACTTCTCCCGCCGTCCCGAGCCCCGGGGACCTCCCGGTCCCGAGATACGGCCACTTCCTGTCCGGCTTCGACCCGGCGTAACTCCGGAAGTGAGCCGAGTCGGGGCTCCAAACTCCGGGTGTGTGGGGAGTCCCCCGGGACCCCCCCGTGACCGGTGTATGGAGCCCCGACTCGGCTTGGTCCCGGAGATACGGTCACTTCCTGTCCAGCTTCGACCGGGCGTAACTCGGAGAGGAAGCCGAGTCGGGGCTCCAAACTCCGGGTGTGTGGGGAGTCCCCAGAGACCCCCCCGTGACCGGTGTATGGAGCCCCAACTCGGCTCGGTCCCGGAGATACGGGCACTTCCTGTCCAGCTTTGACCGGGCGTAACTCGGAGAGGAAGCCGAGTTGGGGCTCCAAACTCCGGGTGTGTGGGGAGTCCCCCGAGGCCCCCCCGTGACCGGTGTATGGAGCCCCAACTCGGCTTGGTCCCAGAGATATGGCAGCTTGAAGTTTCAACTTTGACCGGACGTAACTCGGAGAGGAAGCCGAGGTGGGGCTCCAAACTCCGGGTGTGTGGGGAGTCCCCCGAGACCCCCCTGTGGACAGTGTATGGAGCCCCAACTCGGCTTGGTCCCAGAGATGCACCGGTTCAAACTTAAACACTCAGCTTGACCCTACCTTAAGAGAGTCATAGTTAGTCCCTACTCTGCCCAAAAATAAAAAAGCCGAGTTGGGCCTCCATACTATGGGCCTGGGGGGGGGACCCCTAGGAGACCCCCATGTGCCCAGTGTATGGAGCCCCAACTCGGCTTGGTCCCAGAGATACACAGGTTCAAACTTAAACACTCAGCTTGACCCTACCTTAAGAGAGTCATAGTTAGTCCCTACTCTGCCCAAAAATAAAAAAGCCGAGTTGGGCCTCCATACTGTGGGCCTGGGGGGGACCCCTAGGAGACCCCCATGTGCCCAGAGTACGGAGCCCCAACTCGGCTTCCTCAGTGAGATGCACCGGTTCAAACTTAAACACTCAGCTTGACCCTACCTTAAGAGAGTCATAGTTAGTCCCTACTCTGCCCAAAAATAAAAAAGCCGAGTTGGGCCTCCATACTATGGGCCTGGGGGGGGACCCCTAGGAGACCCCCATGTGCCCAGTGTATGGAGCCCCAACTCGGCTTGGTCCCAGAGATACACAGGTTCAAACTTAAACACTCAGCTTGACCCTACCTTAAGAGAGTCATAGTTAGTCCCTACTCTGCCCAAAAATAAAAAGCCGAGTTGGGCCTCCATACTATGGGCCTGGGGGGGACCCCTAGGAGACCCCCATGTGCCC
>JAULUF010000163.1:5000-30145 GCA_031834385.1 Semotilus atromaculatus | reverse complement strand
AAATATTGGGCTCTGCAACATCACACCTTCCAATATGATGGCGGCCATTTTACAGTTTTACGGTCTGCGTCATTCAGGCACATCTCGCGACGCGTTTCGGCCATCCCACGGCACTCATCAGGCGAGTTCGAACGACTACTGTGTCTCATTCCCTCAGCACTTTGTATTTATGCGGAGGGCGTGGCCCCTCCCACACTCTCTACACACCATCAGCATTGGTTTATGCGTCATAAATCGTTTTTCTGCTATCAACTTTGTTGTTTTTAATTTTAAATTTTTTTTACTAATTTTTATAACTCCACACATGCACCCACAAACACTCCAGGAACACTCCAATGCCCAAAATGAAGTCCAGAGTACGAGGCACTGGCTGGATTAGGGGAAAACGATCCAAAATCCAGACCTGAGGTCTGAATCTGGTTAGGCACTCTCCTTCGCACGCCTGGCCGCTTCACAAATAAACACCAGAATGAACCCAAACAGTGTCCAGAGAGATGTATAAAATTATAAAAATATAGAAAGGGCTAAATGGCCCTGGGGTAGTCCAATTAGGGTTGATTTACAGCAGACACGAAGGGTAGGTGTCAGAAAAGATGTGGAAAGGGCATTCCACGAGAACAAACATTAAACAGACTAACTCGAGGCCTGTTTGGGCGACGAGAAAAAAATATTGGGCTCTGCAACATCACACCTTCCAATATGATGGCGGCCATTTTACAGTTTTACGGTCTGCGTCATTCAGGCACATCTCGCGACGCGTTTCGGCCATCCCACGGCACTCATCAGGCGAGTTCGAACGACTACTGTGTCTCATTCCCTCAGCACTTTGTATTTATGCGGAGGGCGTGGCCCCTCCCACACTCTCTACACACCATCAGCATTGGTTTATGCGTCATAAATCGTTTTTCTGCTATCAACTTTGTTGTTTTTAATTTTAAATTTTTTTTACTAATTTTTATAACTCCACACATGCACCCACAAACACTCCAGGAACACTCCAATGCCCAAAATGAAGTCCAGAGTACGAGGCACTGGCTGGATTAGGGGAAAACGATCCAAAATCCAGACCTGAGGTCTGAATCTGGTTAGGCACTCTCCTTCGCACGCCTGGCCGCTTCACAAATAAACACCAGAATGAACCCAAACAGTGTCCAGAGAGATGTATAAAATTATAAAAATATAGAAAGGGCTAAATGGCCCTGGGGTAGTCCAATTAGGGTTGATTTACAGCAGACACGAAGGGTAGGTGTCAGAAAAGATGTGGAAAGGGCATTCCACGAGAACAAACATTAAACAGACTAACTCGAGGCCTGTTTGGGCGACGAGAAAAAAATATTGGGCTCTGCAACATCACACCTTCCAATATGATGGCGGCCATTTTACAGTTTTACGGTCTGCGTCATTCAGGCACATCTCGCGACGCGTTTCGGCCATCCCACGGCACTCATCAGGCGAGTTCGAACGACTACTGTGTCTCATTCCCTCAGCACTTTGTATTTATGCGGAGGGCGTGGCCCCTCCCACACTCTCTACACACCATCAGCATTGGTTTATGCGTCATAAATCGTTTTTCTGCTATCAACTTTGTTGTTTTTAATTTTAAATTTTTTTTACTAATTTTTATAACTCCACACATGCACCCACAAACACTCCAGGAACACTCCAATGCCCAAAATGAAGTCCAGAGTACGAGGCACTGGCTGGATTAGGGGAAAACGATCCAAAATCCAGACCTGAGGTCTGAATCTGGTTAGGCACTCTCCTTCGCACGCCTGGCCGCTTCACAAATAAACACCAGAATGAACCCAAACAGTGTCCAGAGAGATGTATAAAATTATAAAAATATAGAAAGGGCTAAATGGCCCTGGGGTAGTCCAATTAGGGTTGATTTACAGCAGACACGAAGGGTAGGTGTCAGAAAAGATGTGGAAAGGGCATTCCACGAGAACAAACATTAAACAGACTAACTCGAGGCCTGTTTGGGCGACGAGAAAAAAATATTGGGCTCTGCAACATCACACCTTCCAATATGATGGCGGCCATTTTACAGTTTTACGGTCTGCGTCATTCAGGCACATCTCGCGACGCGTTTCGGCCATCCCACGGCACTCATCAGGCGAGTTCGAACGACTACTGTGTCTCATTCCCTCAGCACTTTGTATTTATGCGGAGGGCGTGGCCCCTCCCACACTCTCTACACACCATCAGCATTGGTTTATGCGTCATAAATCGTTTTTCTGCTATCAACTTTGTTGTTTTTAATTTTAAATTTTTTTTACTAATTTTTATAACTCCACACATGCACCCACAAACACTCCAGGAACACTCCAATGCCCAAAATGAAGTCCAGAGTACGAGGCACTGGCTGGATTAGGGGAAAACGATCCAAAATCCAGACCTGAGGTCTGAATCTGGTTAGGCACTCTCCTTCGCACGCCTGGCCGCTTCACAAATAAACACCAGAATGAACCCAAACAGTGTCCAGAGAGATGTATAAAATTATAAAAATATAGAAAGGGCTAAATGGCCCTGGGGTAGTCCAATTAGGGTTGATTTACAGCAGACACGAAGGGTAGGTGTCAGAAAAGATGTGGAAAGGGCATTCCACGAGAACAAACATTAAACAGACTAACTCGAGGCCTGTTTGGGCGACGAGAAAAAAATATTGGGCTCTGCAACATCACACCTTCCAATATGATGGCGGCCATTTTACAGTTTTACGGTCTGCGTCATTCAGGCACATCTCGCGACGCGTTTCGGCCATCCCACGGCACTCATCAGGCGAGTTCGAACGACTACTGTGTCTCATTCCCTCAGCACTTTGTATTTATGCGGAGGGCGTGGCCCCTCCCACACTCTCTACACACCATCAGCATTGGTTTATGCGTCATAAATCGTTTTTCTGCTATCAACTTTGTTGTTTTTAATTTTAAATTTTTTTTACTAATTTTTATAACTCCACACATGCACCCACAAACACTCCAGGAACACTCCAATGCCCAAAATGAAGTCCAGAGTACGAGGCACTGGCTGGATTAGGGGAAAACGATCCAAAATCCAGACCTGAGGTCTGAATCTGGTTAGGCACTCTCCTTCGCACGCCTGGCCGCTTCACAAATAAACACCAGAATGAACCCAAACAGTGTCCAGAGAGATGTATAAAATTATAAAAATATAGAAAGGGCTAAATGGCCCTGGGGTAGTCCAATTAGGGTTGATTTACAGCAGACACGAAGGGTAGGTGTCAGAAAAGATGTGGAAAGGGCATTCCACGAGAACAAACATTAAACAGACTAACTCGAGGCCTGTTTGGGCGACGAGAAAAAAATATTGGGCTCTGCAACATCACACCTTCCAATATGATGGCGGCCATTTTACAGTTTTACGGTCTGCGTCATTCAGGCACATCTCGCGACGCGTTTCGGCCATCCCACGGCACTCATCAGGCGAGTTCGAACGACTACTGTGTCTCATTCCCTCAGCACTTTGTATTTATGCGGAGGGCGTGGCCCCTCCCACACTCTCTACACACCATCAGCATTGGTTTATGCGTCATAAATCGTTTTTCTGCTATCAACTTTGTTGTTTTTAATTTTAAATTTTTTTTACTAATTTTTATAACTCCACACATGCACCCACAAACACTCCAGGAACACTCCAATGCCCAAAATGAAGTCCAGAGTACGAGGCACTGGCTGGATTAGGGGAAAACGATCCAAAATCCAGACCTGAGGTCTGAATCTGGTTAGGCACTCTCCTTCGCACGCCTGGCCGCTTCACAAATAAACACCAGAATGAACCCAAACAGTGTCCAGAGAGATGTATAAAATTATAAAAATATAGAAAGGGCTAAATGGCCCTGGGGTAGTCCAATTAGGGTTGATTTACAGCAGACACGAAGGGTAGGTGTCAGAAAAGATGTGGAAAGGGCATTCCACGAGAACAAACATTAAACAGACTAACTCGAGGCCTGTTTGGGCGACGAGAAAAAAATATTGGGCTCTGCAACATCACACCTTCCAATATGATGGCGGCCATTTTACAGTTTTACGGTCTGCGTCATTCAGGCACATCTCGCGACGCGTTTCGGCCATCCCACGGCACTCATCAGGCGAGTTCGAACGACTACTGTGTCTCATTCCCTCAGCACTTTGTATTTATGCGGAGGGCGTGGCCCCTCCCACACTCTCTACACACCATCAGCATTGGTTTATGCGTCATAAATCGTTTTTCTGCTATCAACTTTGTTGTTTTTAATTTTAAATTTTTTTTACTAATTTTTATAACTCCACACATGCACCCACAAACACTCCAGGAACACTCCAATGCCCAAAATGAAGTCCAGAGTACGAGGCACTGGCTGGATTAGGGGAAAACGATCCAAAATCCAGACCTGAGGTCTGAATCTGGTTAGGCACTCTCCTTCGCACGCCTGGCCGCTTCACAAATAAACACCAGAATGAACCCAAACAGTGTCCAGAGAGATGTATAAAATTATAAAAATATAGAAAGGGCTAAATGGCCCTGGGGTAGTCCAATTAGGGTTGATTTACAGCAGACACGAAGGGTAGGTGTCAGAAAAGATGTGGAAAGGGCATTCCACGAGAACAAACATTAAACAGACTAACTCGAGGCCTGTTTGGGCGACGAGAAAAAAATATTGGGCTCTGCAACATCACACCTTCCAATATGATGGCGGCCATTTTACAGTTTTACGGTCTGCGTCATTCAGGCACATCTCGCGACGCGTTTCGGCCATCCCACGGCACTCATCAGGCGAGTTCGAACGACTACTGTGTCTCATTCCCTCAGCACTTTGTATTTATGCGGAGGGCGTGGCCCCTCCCACACTCTCTACACACCATCAGCATTGGTTTATGCGTCATAAATCGTTTTTCTGCTATCAACTTTGTTGTTTTTAATTTTAAATTTTTTTTACTAATTTTTATAACTCCACACATGCACCCACAAACACTCCAGGAACACTCCAATGCCCAAAATGAAGTCCAGAGTACGAGGCACTGGCTGGATTAGGGGAAAACGATCCAAAATCCAGACCTGAGGTCTGAATCTGGTTAGGCACTCTCCTTCGCACGCCTGGCCGCTTCACAAATAAACACCAGAATGAACCCAAACAGTGTCCAGAGAGATGTATAAAATTATAAAAATATAGAAAGGGCTAAATGGCCCTGGGGTAGTCCAATTAGGGTTGATTTACAGCAGACACGAAGGGTAGGTGTCAGAAAAGATGTGGAAAGGGCATTCCACGAGAACAAACATTAAACAGACTAACTCGAGGCCTGTTTGGGCGACGAGAAAAAAATATTGGGCTCTGCAACATCACACCTTCCAATATGATGGCGGCCATTTTACAGTTTTACGGTCTGCGTCATTCAGGCACATCTCGCGACGCGTTTCGGCCATCCCACGGCACTCATCAGGCGAGTTCGAACGACTACTGTGTCTCATTCCCTCAGCACTTTGTATTTATGCGGAGGGCGTGGCCCCTCCCACACTCTCTACACACCATCAGCATTGGTTTATGCGTCATAAATCGTTTTTCTGCTATCAACTTTGTTGTTTTTAATTTTAAATTTTTTTTACTAATTTTTATAACTCCACACATGCACCCACAAACACTCCAGGAACACTCCAATGCCCAAAATGAAGTCCAGAGTACGAGGCACTGGCTGGATTAGGGGAAAACGATCCAAAATCCAGACCTGAGGTCTGAATCTGGTTAGGCACTCTCCTTCGCACGCCTGGCCGCTTCACAAATAAACACCAGAATGAACCCAAACAGTGTCCAGAGAGATGTATAAAATTATAAAAATATAGAAAGGGCTAAATGGCCCTGGGGTAGTCCAATTAGGGTTGATTTACAGCAGACACGAAGGGTAGGTGTCAGAAAAGATGTGGAAAGGGCATTCCACGAGAACAAACATTAAACAGACTAACTCGAGGCCTGTTTGGGCGACGAGAAAAAAATATTGGGCTCTGCAACATCACACCTTCCAATATGATGGCGGCCATTTTACAGTTTTACGGTCTGCGTCATTCAGGCACATCTCGCGACGCGTTTCGGCCATCCCACGGCACTCATCAGGCGAGTTCGAACGACTACTGTGTCTCATTCCCTCAGCACTTTGTATTTATGCGGAGGGCGTGGCCCCTCCCACACTCTCTACACACCATCAGCATTGGTTTATGCGTCATAAATCGTTTTTCTGCTATCAACTTTGTTGTTTTTAATTTTAAATTTTTTTTACTAATTTTTATAACTCCACACATGCACCCACAAACACTCCAGGAACACTCCAATGCCCAAAATGAAGTCCAGAGTACGAGGCACTGGCTGGATTAGGGGAAAACGATCCAAAATCCAGACCTGAGGTCTGAATCTGGTTAGGCACTCTCCTTCGCACGCCTGGCCGCTTCACAAATAAACACCAGAATGAACCCAAACAGTGTCCAGAGAGATGTATAAAATTATAAAAATATAGAAAGGGCTAAATGGCCCTGGGGTAGTCCAATTAGGGTTGATTTACAGCAGACACGAAGGGTAGGTGTCAGAAAAGATGTGGAAAGGGCATTCCACGAGAACAAACATTAAACAGACTAACTCGAGGCCTGTTTGGGCGACGAGAAAAAAATATTGGGCTCTGCAACATCACACCTTCCAATATGATGGCGGCCATTTTACAGTTTTACGGTCTGCGTCATTCAGGCACATCTCGCGACGCGTTTCGGCCATCCCACGGCACTCATCAGGCGAGTTCGAACGACTACTGTGTCTCATTCCCTCAGCACTTTGTATTTATGCGGAGGGCGTGGCCCCTCCCACACTCTCTACACACCATCAGCATTGGTTTATGCGTCATAAATCGTTTTTCTGCTATCAACTTTGTTGTTTTTAATTTTAAATTTTTTTTACTAATTTTTATAACTCCACACATGCACCCACAAACACTCCAGGAACACTCCAATGCCCAAAATGAAGTCCAGAGTACGAGGCACTGGCTGGATTAGGGGAAAACGATCCAAAATCCAGACCTGAGGTCTGAATCTGGTTAGGCACTCTCCTTCGCACGCCTGGCCGCTTCACAAATAAACACCAGAATGAACCCAAACAGTGTCCAGAGAGATGTATAAAATTATAAAAATATAGAAAGGGCTAAATGGCCCTGGGGTAGTCCAATTAGGGTTGATTTACAGCAGACACGAAGGGTAGGTGTCAGAAAAGATGTGGAAAGGGCATTCCACGAGAACAAACATTAAACAGACTAACTCGAGGCCTGTTTGGGCGACGAGAAAAAAATATTGGGCTCTGCAACATCACACCTTCCAATATGATGGCGGCCATTTTACAGTTTTACGGTCTGCGTCATTCAGGCACATCTCGCGACGCGTTTCGGCCATCCCACGGCACTCATCAGGCGAGTTCGAACGACTACTGTGTCTCATTCCCTCAGCACTTTGTATTTATGCGGAGGGCGTGGCCCCTCCCACACTCTCTACACACCATCAGCATTGGTTTATGCGTCATAAATCGTTTTTCTGCTATCAACTTTGTTGTTTTTAATTTTAAATTTTTTTTACTAATTTTTATAACTCCACACATGCACCCACAAACACTCCAGGAACACTCCAATGCCCAAAATGAAGTCCAGAGTACGAGGCACTGGCTGGATTAGGGGAAAACGATCCAAAATCCAGACCTGAGGTCTGAATCTGGTTAGGCACTCTCCTTCGCACGCCTGGCCGCTTCACAAATAAACACCAGAATGAACCCAAACAGTGTCCAGAGAGATGTATAAAATTATAAAAATATAGAAAGGGCTAAATGGCCCTGGGGTAGTCCAATTAGGGTTGATTTACAGCAGACACGAAGGGTAGGTGTCAGAAAAGATGTGGAAAGGGCATTCCACGAGAACAAACATTAAACAGACTAACTCGAGGCCTGTTTGGGCGACGAGAAAAAAATATTGGGCTCTGCAACATCACACCTTCCAATATGATGGCGGCCATTTTACAGTTTTACGGTCTGCGTCATTCAGGCACATCTCGCGACGCGTTTCGGCCATCCCACGGCACTCATCAGGCGAGTTCGAACGACTACTGTGTCTCATTCCCTCAGCACTTTGTATTTATGCGGAGGGCGTGGCCCCTCCCACACTCTCTACACACCATCAGCATTGGTTTATGCGTCATAAATCGTTTTTCTGCTATCAACTTTGTTGTTTTTAATTTTAAATTTTTTTTACTAATTTTTATAACTCCACACATGCACCCACAAACACTCCAGGAACACTCCAATGCCCAAAATGAAGTCCAGAGTACGAGGCACTGGCTGGATTAGGGGAAAACGATCCAAAATCCAGACCTGAGGTCTGAATCTGGTTAGGCACTCTCCTTCGCACGCCTGGCCGCTTCACAAATAAACACCAGAATGAACCCAAACAGTGTCCAGAGAGATGTATAAAATTATAAAAATATAGAAAGGGCTAAATGGCCCTGGGGTAGTCCAATTAGGGTTGATTTACAGCAGACACGAAGGGTAGGTGTCAGAAAAGATGTGGAAAGGGCATTCCACGAGAACAAACATTAAACAGACTAACTCGAGGCCTGTTTGGGCGACGAGAAAAAAATATTGGGCTCTGCAACATCACACCTTCCAATATGATGGCGGCCATTTTACAGTTTTACGGTCTGCGTCATTCAGGCACATCTCGCGACGCGTTTCGGCCATCCCACGGCACTCATCAGGCGAGTTCGAACGACTACTGTGTCTCATTCCCTCAGCACTTTGTATTTATGCGGAGGGCGTGGCCCCTCCCACACTCTCTACACACCATCAGCATTGGTTTATGCGTCATAAATCGTTTTTCTGCTATCAACTTTGTTGTTTTTAATTTTAAATTTTTTTTACTAATTTTTATAACTCCACACATGCACCCACAAACACTCCAGGAACACTCCAATGCCCAAAATGAAGTCCAGAGTACGAGGCACTGGCTGGATTAGGGGAAAACGATCCAAAATCCAGACCTGAGGTCTGAATCTGGTTAGGCACTCTCCTTCGCACGCCTGGCCGCTTCACAAATAAACACCAGAATGAACCCAAACAGTGTCCAGAGAGATGTATAAAATTATAAAAATATAGAAAGGGCTAAATGGCCCTGGGGTAGTCCAATTAGGGTTGATTTACAGCAGACACGAAGGGTAGGTGTCAGAAAAGATGTGGAAAGGGCATTCCACGAGAACAAACATTAAACAGACTAACTCGAGGCCTGTTTGGGCGACGAGAAAAAAATATTGGGCTCTGCAACATCACACCTTCCAATATGATGGCGGCCATTTTACAGTTTTACGGTCTGCGTCATTCAGGCACATCTCGCGACGCGTTTCGGCCATCCCACGGCACTCATCAGGCGAGTTCGAACGACTACTGTGTCTCATTCCCTCAGCACTTTGTATTTATGCGGAGGGCGTGGCCCCTCCCACACTCTCTACACACCATCAGCATTGGTTTATGCGTCATAAATCGTTTTTCTGCTATCAACTTTGTTGTTTTTAATTTTAAATTTTTTTTACTAATTTTTATAACTCCACACATGCACCCACAAACACTCCAGGAACACTCCAATGCCCAAAATGAAGTCCAGAGTACGAGGCACTGGCTGGATTAGGGGAAAACGATCCAAAATCCAGACCTGAGGTCTGAATCTGGTTAGGCACTCTCCTTCGCACGCCTGGCCGCTTCACAAATAAACACCAGAATGAACCCAAACAGTGTCCAGAGAGATGTATAAAATTATAAAAATATAGAAAGGGCTAAATGGCCCTGGGGTAGTCCAATTAGGGTTGATTTACAGGGTTGGTTAGGGTTAGGGTTAGGGTTAGGGTTAGGGTTAGGGTTAGGGTTAGGGTTAGGATGGGTGAGGGTTAGGGTTAGGGTTAGGGTTAGGGTTAGGGTTAGGGTTAGGGTTAGGGTTAGGGTTAGGGTTAGGGTTAGGGTTAGGGTTAGGGTTAGGGTTAGGGTTAGGGTTAGGGTTAGGGTTAGGGTTAGGGGGTTAGGGTTAGGTTAGGTTATAGGGCAAAATGCGAATCTGTCACCCCCCCCTTTTGTCACCCCCCCCCTATATTTCTGTCTTCCCGGGGTCCTAGAGGGCCGAAACTCCGCCCATATACTAATTAGGGGGCGGGGAGTCGATTGCACTTGGTTTGGGAGCTCTAGCGCCACCAGGCGCCGAGATATGGTATGTCACCCCCCTTATTATTGCACCTAGAGAGCTGAAACCCCGCCCATATACTAATTAAGGGGCGGGGAGTCGATTGCACTTGGTTTGGGAGCTCTAGCGCCACCGGGCGCCGAGATATGCGACTGCACCTAGGGTTGACTTTCGCAATTTCAGGGCTATTTTCCAGGGCTATTTTTCCACTTTTTCAGGGCTATTTTCCAGGGCTATTTTTCCACTTTTTCAGGGCTATTTTCCAGGGCTATTTTTCCACTTTTTCAGGGCTATTTTCCAGGGCTATTTTTCCACTTTTTCAGGGCTATTTTCCAGGGCTATTTTTCCACTTTTTCAGGGCTATTTTCCAGGGCTATTTTTCCACTTTTTCAGGGCTATTTTCCAGGGCTATTTTCCACTTTTTCAGGGCTATTTTCCAGGGCTATTTTTCCACTTTTTCAGGGCTATTTTCCAGGGCTATTTTTCCACTTTTTCAGGGCTATTTTCCAGGGTTGACTTTCTCTATACAGCTGATCAGGGTTGACTTTCTCTATACAGCTGATCAGGGTTGACTTTCTCTATACAGGTGGGTGGAGTTTCTGTGTATAGGGGGAGGGGGATAGGGAGGGGGGAGTTACTTGTGTTTTTTTGGGGTGGTACTTGTTTTTTTGGGGTGGTACTTTTTTTTTTTTGGGGTGGGACTTGTTTTTTTTTTTGGGGGTGGTACTTGTGTTTTTTGGTGTGGGACTTGTGTTTTTTTGGGGAGGTACTTGTGTTTTTTGGTGTGGTACTTGTGTTTTTTGTGGTGGTACTTGTGTTTTTTTGGGGTGGTACTTGTGTTTTTTGGGGTGGTACTTGTTTTTTTTTTGGGTGGGACTTGTTTTTTTTTGGGGGGTGGGACTTGTGTTTTTTGGGGTGGGACTTGTGTTTTTTGGTGTGGGACTTGTGTTTTTTTGGGGTGGTACTTGTGTTTTTTTTGGGGTGGTACTTGTGTTTTTGGTGTGGTACTTGTGTTTTTTGGTGTGGTACTTGTGTTTTTTGTGGTGGTACTTGTGTTTTTTTGGGGTGGTACTTGTGTTTTTTGGGGTGGTACTTGTTTTTTTTTTGGGTGGGACTTGTTTTTTTTTGGGGGGTGGGACTTGTGTTTTTTGGGGTGGGACTTGTGTTTTTTGGTGTGGGACTTGTGTTTTTTTGGGGTGGTACTTGTGTTTTTTTTGGGGTGGTACTTGTGTTTTTGGTGTGGTACTTGTGTTTTTTGTGGTGGTACTTGTGTTTTTTTGTGGTGGTACTTGTGTTTTTTTGGGGTGGTACTTGTGTTTTTTGGGGTGGTACTTGTTTTTTTTTTGGGTGGGACTTGTTTTTTTTTTGGGGTGGGACTTTTGTTTTTTGGGGTGGGACTTGTGTTTTTTGGGGTGGGACTTGTGTTTTTTTGGGGTGGTACTTGTGTTTTTTTGGGGTGGTACTTGTGTTTTTTGTTGTGGTTCTTGTGTTTTTTGGGGTGGTATTTGTTTTTTTTTTGTGGTGGGACTTGTGTTTTTTGGTGTGGGACTTGTGTTTTTTGGTGTGGGACTTGTGTTTTTTTGGGGTGGTACTTGTGTTTTTTGGGGTGGTACTTGTGTTTTTTGGGGTGGGTCTTGTGTTTTTTTGGGGTGGTACTTGTGTTTTTTTGGGTGGTACTTGTGTATTTTGGTGTGGTACTTGTGTTTTTTGTGGTGGTACTTGTGTTTTTTTTGGGGTGGTACTTGTGTTTTTTGGGGTGGTACTTGTTTTTTTTGGGGTGGGACTTGTGATCTTTCCAAAAACTCAACTACATCTTTCCCAACACTTACCCAGATTTTTGGGGTGGGACTTGTGTTTTTTTGGGGTGGGACTTGTGTTTTTTTGGGGTGGGACTTGTGTTTTTTTGGGGTGGGACTTGTGTTTTTTTGGGGTGGGACTTGTGTTTTTTTGGGTGGTACTTGTGTATTTTGGTGTGGTACTTGTGTTTTTTGTGGTGGTACTTGTGTTTTTTTTGGGGTGGTACTTGTGTTTTTTGGGGTGGTACTTGTTTTTTTTGGGGTGGGACTTGTGATCTTTCCAAAAACTCAACTACATCTTTCCCAACACTTACCCAGATTTTTGGGGTGGGACTTGTGTTTTTTTGGGGTGGGACTTGTGTTTTTTTGGGGTGGGACTTGTGTTTTTTTGGGGTGGGACTTGTGTTTTTTTGGGGTGGGACTTGTGTTTTTTTGGGGTGGGACTTGTGTTTTTTTGGAGGTGGGACTTGTGTTTTTTTTGGGTGGGCTTTTGTTTTTTGGTTAGGATTTATGTTTTCTGGGTGGGTAGGATTTGTTTTGTTGTGGGTGGGACTTGTATTTTAATTTGGGGGTGTGATTTGTTTTTTGTGTAGGGCTTTTGTTTTTTGGTTACGATTTGTGTTTTCTGGGTGGGTAGGATTTGTTTTGTTGTGGGTGGGACTTGTATTCTATTTTGATGGGTGGGACTTTAATTTTTTTGGTTGGGTTTTTTGTATTTTGTTTTTTTGGGACTTGTATTTTTTTGGGTGTGACTTTTTTTTGGTTTGTTAGGATTTGTGTTGTTGGGGGTGGGAGTTGTGTTTTATTTGGGTGGGACTTGTGTTTTTTGTGGGTGTATTGAAAATAATTTGACATCACACAAGAGGTACGATTAAGTAACATTATTTATTGAACAGAATCTTAAGTGCTGGTGCTTGATTATTGAAATGTTAATCATTTTTTTTTATTGAACAAAATTAAAATTGTAAAAAAATAAAATAATCTAAAGTGCTGGTGCTTTATTAAATAAATGTTTAACCAAAAAAAAACGTTGAACGTTGAACAGGACCCAAAAAAAAGATGTTTTCGACTTCCTCTGGAGATGTGGTCATCCAGCTACCAGGCGGTCCATGAATCTGAGTAACAAGGGAAGTTGTGGTTAATTAAAAAAACATAGTGCTTTTTGCTTGATTTAAATGATATGAAATAAAGTGTAATAATTTTTTTTACCTATTGGTGTCTTTGTCTCTTCCTTTTGAACGCTTGAAAGGTTCTCACTGGGCGGGCCATTTCTTAATCGTTGAACGTCGAACAGGAACCAAAAAAGAACTTTCCGACTTCCTCTTGAGATGGGTGGTCCATGATTCTGAATAACAAGGTAAGTTGTGGATAAGTAAAAATAATTGTGTTTTTTTTTTTAATTAAATGATATGTAATAAAGCGGAACACATTTTTTTTACCTATTGTTGTCTTTGTCTCTTCTTTTTGAATGCTTGAAAGGTTCTCACTGGGCGGGCCATTTCTTTACATGTGTTGAGGTATGTTCTGTAAGCCTCAGCATGTGTCAATTCGGGGTGAGCCATCACTAGTTCCACCTCTTCAGGCGTCCACCTTCCAAGGATGTTTGCAGGAACAGTTGTGGTTTCCACCCTTTCAACCAGTTGCTCTTCCTCTTCTTCTGCTTGACCTTCTTCTTCTGGTTCTTCTTGTGTTTTGGGGGGGTTTAGAACCGTTGGGGGTCGCTTCTTTGGAATGGCCTGAGTTTTGGGGACCTTGTATGGGACCGATTCATGCAGCCGGTTCACACGTGGAGAGTGTAGGAGAATTAGAGGAGATAGCAGGTGTGCCTGCTGCATCTGCTGCTGGCTCATTGGGAGCTTGCTCATGAGGGACCCAAGTGATGAAAATAGAACAAAATCGCCATTCTGAATGAGTGCGATTGAAGTTAAAAAAGTTAGGACTGTGATTTTTTGATCCTTTGTCAGGTTTTTTGGAAGTCTTTGCAGACATGGATGTAGCCATGGCATCCCGTTCTCCTTGTATGTTTGCAGGTTTTTGCCATAGGTGAGATTGTCTCTTTCCATACCTGCACAGATGTCCCCCATTAGGGTTGCTGCTTGAGCTTCAGATGATGGCATAGAGTTTTCAGCATACAGCTCGATGTAATCCTTCTTGTTCCATTTAGCCTTTGGATGTCGGTTCTCATCCCAGAACACAATTGCCGGAAAGAACTTAAATGTTGAAAGGCCCAGCTGCAGGCACATCTTGACGTCATGACCCGCCGCCTCAACAAGTTGGAGAGCCCTTTTAAAGGTGTGCGGGTACTTAAAAGCATCCCGCTCCACCAGGTCTTTGCTGAAGTCGGTTACTGTCCTGCACCCGATCAACTTCCCAAACAAAGGTGGGGTCTTTTCTTTAAGCGTATGGCTCGGGATTTGATTATTTCGTTCGTGCAAGTCACTTAAAAGGACTTGCACGAGCGATTCTCCGATGACGATTGGTGGGGCCTTCAGGGAATCTGTTATCGGGAAGATCCTCCTCACTCGCATTTGTTGGAGTTCGTCTTTGAACCAAGTGGAGAGTGGCGGTGGATCTTCTCCAACACTTGCACTCCCCGCCGGAGACAATCCCATAAAGCCTCTTCTTTTTGTCACGCTGTTCGGGTTAGTTCCATTTGTTCCTAGACTAACGGAGTACTGGACTGATGTTCGGCAATTTGGTTTTCCAAAGAAAAGCTCTTCTAGAGCTAATTCTATCTGGAATGCAGTCCAGCTGTTTGTGTATCCTCCCTTTCCTTTGCATTCATCCAACAGATTGTATAGGGTTTGGGTGAGGCATTCAGTCACCGGGTTAATGATATGCCGCAGTCCCAGTTTTTTCTGATTGTCTTTGAATACAATGACCATCGGATAGTCCTCAAGCAGGTTGAATATGTCTGGCTCGTCGTAGAAATGCCGTGCTTCCAACACATCTGGAAGGTTCTCCTTTAGCAGGAATACAGCCTCCATCCTAGCGTATATGCGGCAATTAGTTTTTCCAGCAAGGTCCCTCATGCTGTCCACATAATCCTTCGCCTGCTTCAGTAGGGATTGGTTATGTTGGGGATTATGCAGGCCGCAAGTTGTTATTATCCTACTGACCGGATGTTTTGCAACTTTTGCAACATGGCAGTGTGGCGTTGTCGAATAGAGCTGTACAAAGTTCAATTCAGCCAACGGTTCCATTCCACTGAATACCATTTTGAGGTTATTGTCAATGGTATGTGGATGCTGGTCTAGGTTTGACTGGTAATTGCTAGCCTCTGGTATGCCATAGGCAGTGAACATGGACCCCCTGTGTCCAACCACCTGTTGTAGTCCATGCCTTGACCACAACAACTCGATCCTGTAGTCAGCTGGACGTAAGGTGCAGGCTGCGTGTACAGATACTGCCTCAACTGATCGGAGATCAATCATTTGACCCAGGTTGATGGGCTCGTGTTCCTTCTGTCCAAACTTTGTCAGAGTGACAATGAGTGACTGATCTGGATTCGTGTCTACTTCAGTGATTGCCTCGGTCAACAGTTTGAGCACAAAGGGTTGGTCCTCTTTCAGTATGTTCATCCTACCGAGGTTGTAGCTGTTGTTTTTTAGGATCGTCTCTCTTTGTTTCTGCTCTGGCGGCAGATTTTTGATCTTCTCTGCGAACACAGTAAATACTGTGTTGATAACCACGATGGCATTGGCACGGGCGGCATTTTCTGACATAAAAACTACGCCAGGGTGGGTATGATGTGCAGATAGGACGCTCAAATTAAGAAAATGGCCTCCATCAACGAAGGCCAAGACAGTGCCATATGTTTTATGGAGAGCGGTGAACCCAGCACCTCTGTAGTTCTGGAGTTTGAGGTGTTTCTTTAAGATGTGCCAATGATTTTGAAGACTTGGCATCAAAAGTTTACCCACAAACAGGTAGTGCAGTTGAATTTTGATTGCAGACATATCTTTGATCTGTATGACGATGCCATCGAAGTCATATGAACATCGTAGGGCACGTTTCGCTTCTAGAACCGTGGTCGGGAAGAGTGGAATGTGGAGGTCTTCATCTAGCAGGAAGTCATTTACAAAATTATGCGAATACATTGCATCCAGCATGTTTTTCGTGTTTTCTTCCGGAGAACCACTGAAGTGGTACCAATAAAGGTCATCCAGCTCTTCATCGCTGTGTTGTTGTTGTCCAATATTCTCCATTTTCAGAATGAAATCGATTCTAAAAATAAGAAAAAGGGTTAGGTTAGTTAAATAAAGAAAATTAAGTATATTACGCGAATTGTAAGCAAAATGATACTATAAATTTGGATCGGGAGTCAAACTGGCGGATGTATGAACATCAAGCTTCTACCAGCTCTTCTCCCTAAGAATAAATGCAACCAAACATACTTTATCCTTACCAAAGATAAAAGTTGGTGACAAGAATCCCTGAGTATGTATGTATTGTAAAAGGGACATACTGTTTTGCCACATGTTTTCTAACAATGGTAAGTTAATTTAAAATCCCATAATGCACTGTTTTTCCTCTATTTTCCATTAATGGGTCAATTAGTGGGTTAATTATAATAAAAAAACTTAGGTAATAACTTTTTTATCTTTTTATTTAGGGAGATAAAAACGATTTTCATCCTCTTTAGGAACTATCCTAATTTGAATATTGCATCTGATTGGGTTAGGGTTTCGGGTTAAGGTTATTTGTTATGTGGGTTTGCTAGGGTGTTTCTGGTGTTTGCTATGGTGTCCCGGGTGGTTGCTAAGTTGTTTATAAGTGGTTTCTAAGGTGTTTAAGTGTTGTTGCTAAGGTGTTTAAGTGTTGTTGCTAAGGTGTTGTGTGTGTTTGCTAGGGTGTTTCTGGTGTTTTCTTTGGTGTCCTGGGTGGTTGCTAAGTATTTTATAAGTGGTTTCTAAGGTGTTTAAGTGTTGTTGCTAAGGTGTTTAAGTGTTGTTGCTAGGGTGTTTCTGGTTTGCTATGGTGTCCTGGGTGGTTGCTAAGTTGTTTATAAGTTATTTCTAAGGTGTTTAAGTGTTGTTGCTAAGGTGTTTAAGTGTTGTTGCTAGGATGTTTAAGTGTTGTTGCTAAGGTGTTTAAGTGTTGTTGCTAAGGTGTTTAAGTGTTGTTGCTAAGGTGTTGTGTGTGTTCGCTAGGGTTAGTCTGGTGTTTGCTATGGTGTCCTGGGTGGTTGCTAAGTTGTTTATAAGTGGTTTCTAAGGTGTTTAAGTGTGTATTTTGGGGTTGGGACTTGTGTTTTTTGTGGGTTGGACTTGTGTTTTTTGTGGGTGGGACTTGTTTTTTCTTGGAGGTGGGACTTGTGTTTTTTGGAGGTGGGACTTGTGTTTTTTGGAGGTGGGACTTGTGTTTTTTGGGGGTGGGACGTGTTTTTTGGTGGGAATTGTGTTTTTTTTTGTGAACATATAGCTCCGCCCAGGAAGCAGTCAGCAACAAAAGCTAGGTATCATTCGAAAGGTCTTGTTGAGGCCTTTAAAATGACACCATACTTGTGTCGTTCAGACCTTTGGGGGCGGAGCTATGGGACCAAATACATTTGTGTATTCAAAAATTATCTCGGTCTAGGAAAGTCGAAACGACTCGTGATTGGTGTCATTGGAAAGGTCTCTGCGAGTGCTTTCCAATGACACCTTGTTTGTGTCGCTGCGACCTTCCTAGGCAGAGATACATTTTTGATACATGAATATATTTTGTCCCATAGCTCCGCCCAGGAAGCAGTCAGCGACATGAACTAAGTATCATTCGAAAGGGTTTTCTCGGACCTTTCCAACGAGACTACTGTGATGTTTCTGTGATGTATGAGTCATGAGATATTGGCACTGTATTTTTAACCGGAAGTGACCCTATATCTCCGGCCAGGAAGCTGTCAGCAACATAAACTAGGTGTCATTCGAAAGGGATTGTTCTCAGCTTTAAAATGAGACTGGTCCCATGTCTGTGGTATGTTTGGTTCACGAGATATTCCCACCCAAAGTGTCAACCGGAAGTGGCTATATCTTCTAAATGGAAGGTTGTATTGAATCATGGGAGGGGTCAATAGAAAGGTGTGAATGCGCGCTTTAAGATGACATCAGACTTGTGTCATTCTGAGCTTTGGGGGCGGAGCTATGTGACCAAATATAATCGTGTATCCAAAAATTATCTCGGTCTAGGAAAGTCGAAACGACTCGTGATTGGTGTCATTGGAAAGGTCTCTGCGAGTGCTTTCCAATGACACCTTGTTTGTGTCGCTGCGACCTTCCTAGGCCGAGATACATTTTTGATACATGAATATATTTTGTCCCATAGCTCCGCCCAGGAAGCAGTCAGCGACATGAACTAAGTATCATTCGAAAGGGTTTTCTCAGACCTTTCCAATGAGACTAATGTGATGTCTCTGTGATGTATGAGTCATGAGATATTGGCACTGTATTTTTAACCGGAAGTGACCCTATATCTCCGGCCAGGAAGCTGTCAGCAACATAAACTAGGTGTCATTCGAAAGGGTTTGTTCTCAGCTTTAAAATGAGACTGGTCCCATGTCTGTGGTATGTTTGGTTCACGAGATATTCCCACCCAAAGTGTCAACCGGAAGTGGCTATATCTTCTAAATGGAAGGTTGTATTGAATCATGGGAGGGGTCAATAGAAAGGTGTGAATGCGCGCTTTAAGATGACATCAGACTTGTGTCATTCTGAGCTTTGGGGGCGGAGCTATGTGACCAAATATAATCGTGTATCCAAAAATTATCTCGGTCTAGGAAAGTCGAAACGACTCGTGATTGGTGTCATTGGAAAGGTCTCTGCGAGTGCTTTCCAATGACACCTTGTTTGTGTCGCTGCGACCTTCCTAGGCCGAGATACATTTTTGATACATGAATATATTTTGTCCCATAGCTCCGCCCAGGAAGCAGTCAGCGACATGAACTAAGTATCATTCGAAAGGGTTTTCTCAGACCTTTCCAATGAGACTAATGTGATGTCTCTGTGATGTATGAGTCATGAGATATTGGCACTGTATTTTTAACCGGAAGTGACCCTATATCTCCGGCCAGGAAGCTGTCAGCAACATAAACTAGGTGTCATTCGAAAGGGTTTGTTCTCAGCTTTAAAATGAGACTGGTCCCATGTCTGTGGTATGTTTGGTTCACGAGATATTCCCACCCAAAGTGTCAACCGGAAGTGGCTATATCTTCTAAATGGAAGGTTGTATTGAATCATGGGAGGGGTCAATAGAAAGGTGTGAATGCGCGCTTTAAGATGACATCAGACTTGTGTCATTCTGAGCTTTGGGGGCGGAGCTATGTGACCAAATATAATCGTGTATCCAAAAATTATCTCGGTCTAGGAAAGTCGAAACGACTCGTGATTGGTGTCATTGGAAAGGTCTCTGCGAGTGCTTTCCAATGACACCTTGTTTGTGTCGCTGCGACCTTCCTAGGCCGAGATACATGTTTGATACATGAATATATTTTGTCCCATAGCTCCGCCCAGGAAGCAGTCAGCGACATGAACTAAGTATCATTCGAAAGGGTTTTCTCAGACCTTTCCAACGAGACTACTGTGATGTTTCTGTGATGTATGGGTCATGAGATATTGGCACTCTAAATTTAACCAGGAGTGACCCTATAGCTCCGCCCAGGAAGCTTATCTTTCCCAAAACTCACCCAGACCTTTCCGATAACTCACTTGGGGGTGGGTCTTCTGTTTTTTTGGGGGTGGGACTTGTGTTTTTCAGGGGTGGGACTTGTGTTTTTTGGGGGTGGGACTTGTGTTTTTCAGGGGTGGGACTTGTTTTTTTGGGGGTGGGACTTGTGTTTTTTAGGGGTGGGACTTGTGTTTTTTGGGGGTGGGACTTGTGTTTTTCAGGGGTGGGACTTGTTTTTTTGGGGGTGGGACTTGTTTTTTTTAGGGGTTAGGGTTAGGGTTAGGGTTAGGGTTAGGGTTAGGGTTAGGGTTAGGGTTAGGGTTAGGGTTAGGGTTAGGGTTAGGGTTAGGGTTAGGGTTAGGGTTAGGGTTAGGGTTAGGGTTAGGGTTAGAGTAGGTTAGAGTTAGGGTTAGGGTTAGGGTTAGGGTTAGAGGGTTAGGATATAGGGTCCATTACTATGGATCGTCGATCGACGATCCTAGGGGTAGAGTTTTGCCGTTGCTAGGGGTGGAGTTTTGCCGTTGCTAGGGGTGGAGTTTTGCCGTTGCTAGGGGTGGAGTTTTGCCGTTGCTAGGGGTGGAGTTTTGCCGTTGCTAGGGGTGGAGTTTTGCCGTTGCTAGGGGTGGAGTTTTGCCGTTGCTAGGGGTGGAGTTTTGCCGTTGCGAGGGGTGGAGTTTTGCCGTTGCGAGGGGTGGAGTTTTGCCGTTGCTAGGGGTGGAGTTTTGCCGTTGCTAGGGTGGTCTGGTTGGTTGCTAGGGTGTTCCTGGTGGTTCCTAAGGTGGTTATATGTTGTTTCCAAGTTGTTTATATGCTGTTGCTAAGGTATTGTGATTGGTTGCTAAGTAGTTATGGGTGGTTGCTAGGGTGGTTAGGGTGGTTGCTAGGGTGGTCTGGGTGGTTGCTAGGGTGGTTATATGTTGTTTCTAAGGTGTTTTAGTACTGTTGCTAAGGTGTTATGTTTGGTTGCTAAGTAGTTCTGGTTGGTTGCTAGGGTGGTCTGGGTGGTTGCTAGGGTGGTCTGGGTGGTTGCTAGGGTGGTTATATGTTGTTTCTAAGGTGTTTTAGTACTGTTGCTAAGGTGTTATGTTTGGTTGCTAAGTAGTTCTGGTTGGTTGCTAGGGTGGTCTGGGTGGTTGCTAGGGTGGTCTGGGTGGTTGCTAGGGTGGTTATATGTTGTTTCTAAGGTGTTTTAGTACTGTTGCTAAGGTGTTATGTTTGGTTGCTAAGTAGTTCTGGTTGGTTGCTAGGGTGGTCTGGGTGGTTGCTAGGGTGGTCTGGGTGGTTCCTAAGGTGGCTATATGTTGTTTAGGGTTAGGGTTAGGGTTAGGGTTAGGGTTAGGGTTAGGGTTAGGGTTAGGGTTAGGGTTAGGGTTAGGGTTAGAGTGGTTAGGGTTAGGGTTAGGGTTAGAGTGGGGTTAGGGTTAGGGTTAGGGTTAGAGTTAGGGTTAGGGTTAGGGTTAGAGTGGGTTAGGGTTAGGGTTAGGGTTAGGGTTAGGGTTAGGGTTAGGGTTAGGGTTAGGGTTAGGGTTAGGGTTAGGGTTAGGGTTAGAGTTAGGGTTAGGGTTAGGATATAGGGTCCATTACTATGGATCGTCGATCGACGATCCTAGGGGTAGAGTTTTGCCGTTGCTAGGGGTGGAGTTTTGCCGTTGCTAGGGGTGGAGTTTTGCCGTTGCTAGGGGTGGAGTTTTGCCGTTGCTAGGGGTGGAGTTTTGCCGTTGCTAGGGGTGGAGTTTTGCCGTTGCTAGGGGTGGAGTTTTGCCGTTGCTAGGGGTGGAGTTTTGCCGTTGCGAGGGGTGGAGTTTTGCCGTTGCGAGGGGTGGAGTTTTGCCGTTGCTAGGGGTGGAGTTTTGCCGTTGCTAGGGTGGTCTGGTTGGTTGCTAGGGTGTTCCTGGTGGTTCCTAAGGTGGTTATATGTTGTTTCCAAGTTGTTTATATGCTGTTGCTAAGGTATTGTGATTGGTTGCTAAGTAGTTATGGGTGGTTGCTAGGGTGGTTAGGGTGGTTGCTAGGGTGGTCTGGGTGGTTGCTAGGGTGGTTATATGTTGTTTCTAAGGTGTTTTAGTACTGTTGCTAAGGTGTTATGTTTGGTTGCTAAGTAGTTCTGGTTGGTTGCTAGGGTGGTCTGGGTGGTTGCTAGGGTGGTCTGGGTGGTTGCTAGGGTGGTTATATGTTGTTTCTAAGGTGTTTTAGTACTGTTGCTAAGGTGTTATGTTTGGTTGCTAAGTAGTTCTGGTTGGTTGCTAGGGTGGTCTGGGTGGTTGCTAGGGTGGTCTGGGTGGTTGCTAGGGTGGTTATATGTTGTTTCTAAGGTGTTTTAGTACTGTTGCTAAGGTGTTATGTTTGGTTGCTAAGTAGTTCTGGTTGGTTGCTAGGGTGGTCTGGGTGGTTGCTAGGGTGGTCTGGGTGGTTCCTAAGGTGGCTATATGTTGTTTAGGGTTAGGGTTAGGGTTAGGGTTAGGGTTAGAGTTAGGGTTAGGATATAGGGTCCATTACTATGGATCGTCGATCGACGATCCTAGGGGTAGAGTTTTGCCGTTGCTAGGGGTGGAGTTTTGCCGTTGCTAGGGGTGGAGTTTTGCCGTTGCTAGGGGTGGAGTTTTGCCGTTGCTAGGGGTGGAGTTTTGCCGTTGCTAGGGGTGGAGTTTTGCCGTTGCTAGGGGTGGAGTTTTGCCGTTGCTAGGGGTGGAGTTTTGCCGTTGCGAGGGGTGGAGTTTTGCCGTTGCGAGGGGTGGAGTTTTGCCGTTGCTAGGGGTGGAGTTTTGCCGTTGCTAGGGTGGTCTGGTTGGTTGCTAGGGTGTTCCTGGTGGTTCCTAAGGTGGTTATATGTTGTTTCCAAGTTGTTTATATGCTGTTGCTAAGGTATTGTGATTGGTTGCTAAGTAGTTATGGGTGGTTGCTAGGGTGGTTAGGGTGGTTGCTAGGGTGGTCTGGGTGGTTGCTAGGGTGGTTATATGTTGTTTCTAAGGTGTTTTAGTACTGTTGCTAAGGTGTTATGTTTGGTTGCTAAGTAGTTCTGGTTGGTTGCTAGGGTGGTCTGGGTGGTTGCTAGGGTGGTCTGGGTGGTTGCTAGGGTGGTTATATGTTGTTTCTAAGGTGTTTTAGTACTGTTGCTAAGGTGTTATGTTTGGTTGCTAAGTAGTTCTGGTTGGTTGCTAGGGTGGTCTGGGTGGTTGCTAGGGTGGTCTGGGTGGTTGCTAGGGTGGTTATATGTTGTTTCTAAGGTGTTTTAGTACTGTTGCTAAGGTGTTATGTTTGGTTGCTAAGTAGTTCTGGTTGGTTGCTAGGGTGGTCTGGGTGGTTGCTAGGGTGGTCTGGGTGGTTCCTAAGGTGGCTATATGTTGTTTAGGGTTAGGGTTAGGGTTAGGGTTAGGGTTAGGGTTAGGGTTAGGGTTAGGGTTAGGATATAGGGTCCATTACTATGGATCGTCGATCGACGATCCTAGGGGTAGAGTTTTGCCGTTGCTAGGGGTGGAGTTTTGCCGTTGCTAGGGGTGGAGTTTTGCCGTTGCTAGGGGTGGAGTTTTGCCGTTGCTAGGGGTGGAGTTTTGCCGTTGCTAGGGGTGGAGTTTTGCCGTTGCTAGGGGTGGAGTTTTGCCGTTGCTAGGGGTGGAGTTTTGCCGTTGCGAGGGGTGGAGTTTTGCCGTTGCGAGGGGTGGAGTTTTGCCGTTGCTAGGGGTGGAGTTTTGCCGTTGCTAGGGTGGTCTGGTTGGTTGCTAGGGTGTTCCTGGTGGTTCCTAAGGTGGTTATATGTTGTTTCCAAGTTGTTTATATGCTGTTGCTAAGGTATTGTGATTGGTTGCTAAGTAGTTATGGGTGGTTGCTAGGGTGGTTAGGGTGGTTGCTAGGGTGGTCTTAGGGTTAGGGTTAGGGTTAGGGTTAGGGTTAGGGTTAGGGTTAGGGTTAGGGTTAGGGTTAGGGTTAGGGTTAGGGTTAGGGTTAGGATATAGGGTCCATTACTATGGATCGTCGATCGACGATCCTAGGGGTAGAGTTTTGCCGTTGCTAGGGGTGGAGTTTTGCCGTTGCTAGGGGTGGAGTTTTGCCGTTGCTAGGGGTGGAGTTTTGCCGTTGCTAGGGGTGGAGTTTTGCCGTTGCTAGGGGTGGAGTTTTGCCGTTGCTAGGGGTGGAGTTTTGCCGTTGCTAGGGGTGGAGTTTTGCCGTTGCGAGGGGTGGAGTTTTGCCGTTGCGAGGGGTGGAGTTTTGCCGTTGCTAGGGGTGGAGTTTTGCCGTTGCTAGGGTGGTCTGGTTGGTTGCTAGGGTGTTCCTGGTGGTTCCTAAGGTGGTTATATGTTGTTTCCAAGTTGTTTATATGCTGTTGCTAAGGTATTGTGATTGGTTGCTAAGTAGTTATGGGTGGTTGCTAGGGTGGTTAGGGTGGTTGCTAGGGTGGTCTGGGTGGTTGCTAGGGTGGTTATATGTTGTTTCTAAGGTGTTTTAGTACTGTTGCTAAGGTGTTATGTTTGGTTGCTAAGTAGTTCTGGTTGGTTGCTAGGGTGGTCTGGGTGGTTGCTAGGGTGGTCTGGGTGGTTGCTAGGGTGGTTATATGTTGTTTCTAAGGTGTTTTAGTACTGTTGCTAAGGTGTTATGTTTGGTTGCTAAGTAGTTCTGGTTGGTTGCTAGGGTGGTCTGGGTGGTTGCTAGGGTGGTCTGGGTGGTTGCTAGGGTGGTTATATGTTGTTTCTAAGGTGTTTTAGTACTGTTGCTAAGGTGTTATGTTTGGTTGCTAAGTAGTTCTGGTTGGTTGCTAGGGTGGTCTGGGTGGTTGCTAGGGTGGTCTGGGTGGTTCCTAAGGTGGCTATATGTTGTTTAGGGTTAGGGTTAGGGTTAGGGTTAGGGTTAGGGTTAGGGTTAGGGTTAGGGTTAGGATATAGGGTCCATTACTATGGATCGTCGATCGACGATCCTAGGGGTAGAGTTTTGCCGTTGCTAGGGGTGGAGTTTTGCCGTTGCTAGGGGTGGAGTTTTGCCGTTGCTAGGGGTGGAGTTTTGCCGTTGCTAGGGGTGGAGTTTTGCCGTTGCTAGGGGTGGAGTTTTGCCGTTGCTAGGGGTGGAGTTTTGCCGTTGCTAGGGGTGGAGTTTTGCCGTTGCGAGGGGTGGAGTTTTGCCGTTGCGAGGGGTGGAGTTTTGCCGTTGCTAGGGGTGGAGTTTTGCCGTTGCTAGGGTGGTCTGGTTGGTTGCTAGGGTGTTCCTGGTGGTTCCTAAGGTGGTTATATGTTGTTTCCAAGTTGTTTATATGCTGTTGCTAAGGTATTGTGATTGGTTGCTAAGTAGTTATGGGTGGTTGCTAGGGTGGTTAGGGTGGTTGCTAGGGTGGTCTTAGGGTTAGGGTTAGGGTTAGGGTTAGGGTTAGGGTTAGGGTTAGGGTTAGGGTTAGGGTTAGGGTTAGGGTTAGGGTTAGGGTTAGGATATAGGGTCCATTACTATGGATCGTCGATCGACGATCCTAGGGGTAGAGTTTTGCCGTTGCTAGGGG
>JAULUF010000162.1:0-43411 GCA_031834385.1 Semotilus atromaculatus | reverse complement strand
CCCTTACCCTTCAGTTCCTTTTAATCCACACTCGCACATTCACACACACCTACAAACAATCCATAACAAGTAAGTAACGTTAGCTAGTATGGGCCTATTAGCTAACTACTCTATCTTTCTTTCTTAGCAAAATACTAAAATAGGTCACCAAATATACCTGGATGGCCTACCCAAGTAAAGTCTCTGTGGGAAACACTGCTAAGAAAAGTAATTGTTTTTGTTTCTTATTCTCAGAGATCAAGGAACTTAAATCCAGTGCCATACAGTGCAGAGTACATGGGTCACAAATTGCACATTGACCAGAACGAAAAACTGGTAATGTTTGGGGTGACCCATGTCCTATCGGTTGGTTTCACCAGCAAAATTGTCAGCCACTCCACAATGCCAGTAAAAAACAACCTTACCATATATCAAGAGGTTTACAGGTAATGTCCAGTACCCTGTACTCTGCTGTATTATGCTTAAAAAGAAATAAGACTGTTTTAATTATCAACAAAGAAAGTCACCTATTCAGTACAAAATAAATCTAGAAATCTAGATTTATTACTCTTTACACTGCTGACAGTCAAACTAATGGCACTTTTTCCATTACACAGTACCAGCTTGCCTCGACTTGCCTTGGCCTTAGTCCATTTTCCATTACAGATAGTACCCAGAGAATGTAGCTGGTCATCATAGCTATGCTAGACACAACTGCCGTAACGTAATATTCAACACACGACACACGCACCAGCGACCCACTGTCTCTTGATTTAAGTTAGAATGTTTCAACATTCCTCAGAATGTAAAGACAGATAAGCGGTATGAAAACCTTCCAGCTGTGTTTTCCTGTGCCGTTGTTGCTGCAGCGGTCTGTGTGACGGCGGGAGCAGAGGGCTCTGTGAGCGGGCGGCTGGCAGGGCTCGCCAGCTCCTCCCACGGGTTGGCGCTGGCTTCCCCGCCGCTACTGGCGGAGCTCCTCAACTCCGAAAACTTTCAAGCGCATTTTTGTTCCGCCATCACTTTTCCACCAAGTCGAGTCGAGCTTGTACCGTGCAGTGGAAAAGGGGCTTATTTTATTAACAACTAAGTAATTCAACTGATGAAAATTTGCTTTAGCAATGCTTATATAGCAACATAAATATGTATTGGTTGTATTGATACATGTTGTAATGCCTTGTGTTGTGCTTGTCCTTGAGAATGGAATGTGGGACCAAATCAGGGTAGATCATGGAAAAGGGTTTTATTTGAGGGTGTATTCACACCTGCCTTGTTTGGTTCGATTGAATCGAACTCTAGTTCGTTTCCCCCCTTGGTGCGGACCTTTTGGGCAGGTGTGAATACAGCAATCGAACTCGGGTGCGGACCAAACAACCGAACCGAGACCCAGCTGAAGAGGTGGTCTCGGTACGGTTCCAAACGAACTCTGGTACGGTTTGTTTACGGTGTGAACATGAACCGACCCAATTGCAAGAAAGCACTGCGCCATTTGAGTTAACAGGCTTCCGTAGTCGGAGTTGCGTTATGGGAAAGTGAGCTGTTGTAGCCTACTACATTTGATAAAATGAGTCGTGGTTTGACCTGGAGCTTCGAAGAGACGAGCTGCCTCATCACCAGACATCCCAAGTCTCCCGGAAGTTCCGGGAATCTCCCGCATATTGATAGCGTCTCCCTGAAGCCCGCAAATTAGTTCAAATCTCCCGGATTCTGGAGCGCGTATGCGAGCCATTGTATCATATGATACTTATTAGTTTCTTCATATTGCATTTGTACAGAATAACACAAAATTAGTAAAAGAACAAATATTGCAGTACGAAATATCTTCATGCTGAGCCTTTTTTGCACTTCCTGATTTCCCTACTTGAGAATCCTTGTCCAATGAATGGACGACCTTAGCACACGTGTGGTTTTGTTTACACATTTTGGTTCACTTGCAAAAAGAGCAGTGTGAAAGCGAACCGTACCAAAAAAAAACAAAAAAAACATTTTATTTGGTCTGGACCAAAGCAAGTGAACTATCGGACTTTCCTGGTGTGAATACACCCTAACTCTTTTCATGCAGGAGAAATTGGCAGGCTACAGGAATAACACAGAAAGGTAGCCATACATGCAAACACGGTCAACACACGTGAGTTGGTTTATTGTCTCTTTCCCTTAATCACTCACTCAGCTGCTAGTTGAGAATACTGTTGTCTAAATGTCTGTCATAGCTATACTGCTGACTGACCTACTTTTGAAGACTACCAGCTATTTCCTCTGAAATTGTGAGATGGTGTTTTTCAACCTGGTCCAGCAATGGATGTAAAAACACAAAGCTGCAACTCAAAAGGAAGGAGATGGCTAGTTTTATATGCTTTGTGTGCATATAGTGTGCTCTTTACAGAACTCATCTGGTTCTTGATCTTTGTGGTCAAACGTGGATTTACTGAGAGTAGTTACTATTTGGTGCAGATTAGTTATGGTGATCTGTTACTAAAATCACAATTTAACATTTGTCATTGTTGTTTCCTCTTTCAAACTGACAGAATCACATAGTAGAAAGGATGTGGCCAGAGGTAAACCAGAGAGTAAACTACCCACTGAAAGGGGCCCTCATCCATCTCGTGGACCAGGAGGAGCTGAATTTAGAAGACAACATGACGCGGTTCTGCGTGTCCACATTAACTTGCCAGGTGGCTGCAATTGGACTTGACCGGATGGTGCAGTCCTGGAATGCACACAGGATCCAAGGTTTGTTGGTTAATTTAATAATTGCCTTTAAAAACTCCCTAAAGATATACTTCTGTCAAGGTGCATTGATATGGATGATGATGATGATGATGATGATGATATGTAACTGAAGTCTTGTGATTAGTTTTGATTTGCTTACTTTATTTAGGCAAGGGTATCCCCAATCAACTGGCTTTAGGTGGATGCCCAAAAAAACTGCCCGGAGATCTTTTGCCAGAGGCTGCGGAGGCTGCAGACTGCTATGGCCATGAAGTGGGGTCCTCTTTGACACGTGTGTCACTATTTGGTCGAAACCCATTTTCCACAGTGGATCACCAGGCAGCAGCTGAACAAGAATTTGCACTGCACAATTCAGACATTTCAAAACTCTTTGACAGTGCCGTTAACCATGAACCAAGGCCTTTTCAAAACGGAATTAAGGACCTTATAGACATCGTAAGAAGACGTGTAGAAAGCAGTATGTGCATAGTACCTGCACCTCATCAACAAGCATCTCAAGTTCAGTTTCTGTACAATTCTTTTTGTTGGTCTCTTGCTTGGGTTTATGATGTGATTCTCTGTAACACACATTTAAACCTATTTTCTTACTTTTGAATAAATGAATTGTTTAAGTCTGTCTATTTAAATGTGTGTTTAAACACAAATAGCCGGCGAAAGTGTACAGATACTTGATTTCAACATTTAAATTCAAGTTTTTGTCCCTTATTTCTCCCATCAATTTTTATTATGAAGACAATTAAAGTCAGGGAGAGTCTCTCAGCAAGAAACACGTTTTACATAATTTATTGTTTCTATTCAGTCACGTGGGGCTGATCGTTCCTGTGTTTAGTATATTTTTGTGGAGACTTTGCATCGTCTTAAGGCAAACAGCCCCACTGAGTTAACTAGGGGTGTAAATCGGAGCCTTAATGACGATTCGATACGATACCGATTTCTTAAGCCAACGATTCGATTATTTTCGATACTTCAGAATTTCCCACGATACGATTCGATTCGATACGATTCAATAATCGATATTTTTTTGTACATGATATCTAGTTTCAAATAAATCAACAAAAAATAATAATAATTAGCCTTTTATTGCGAATACAGAAACAACATTTGTGGCGAGCAGGACGCGGCCGACGTGAGATAACGGCAAAAAATAAATAAAAAAATAATAATTATTGGCCTTTTATTGAGAATACAAAAACAACATTTGTGGCGAGCAGGACGCGGCCGACGTGAGAGTGTTAATGAATGTCACCTGTGAGACGCACCGGTCTCTCGATCTTCAGCTCGTCGCTCCTCTTTTTATGCTTCTGCTCCTCCGTGAGAGATGCGAGACCGCTTCCGTGAGAGATGCGAGACGTTCTGTTAATGAACGTCTCACAGGTGACGTTCATTAACACTCACACCACCGGCCTCGCGCCGTTCTCTCACGTCGGCCTCGTCCTGCTCGCCACAGTATTCTATTCACATAATGTGTATGTTACACTATAGCAGACTTCTTTGCAAACAGCAACATCTCTTACCACTGCTCCATATTTTTTCCTGAAGCCGAAATAATTCCACACCCTTGACTTGACGCCGACGAGTGTGTAACATTTCACTTTCATTGCCAGCTCGCTCTGACGGTTCCATATCGCTCTTGAAAGTCAGACTCAACAATGTGTGTGAAAACAGATAGACTGTGAAACGTAAGTAACGTGTGTGAAGCGTGTGAAGTAGAAGACAATAATGAGGTTAGCGCCACCCGTAGTTTAGGAATAGGTTGTACGCATATGTCGGAGCTGATGCTGAAAATAGACAGGCGGCAAAATAAACACATTAATCGATATTCTTGCGGACGCATCGATGCATCGAATCGTCGGCTGTATAATCGATGGATCGATACGAATCGATTATTATTTACACCCCTAGAGTTAACTCTGCAGTGTTTAAAGATGCTACTCAAGACTGCCTAACTTTTAACACATTTCTGGGTAAGAGAAAATAGCCTTGATGGCAGGTTTAAGCCAATAAGACTAAATAGCATATCATATTTTATTATTAAGCTTCCCAGCAAACAAATTTAGGTTCTGGGAACGTTCGTTTTTGGTTCCCAGAACGTTCCTAGAACTTTCCCTTAAGGTTAGGGGAACGTTCTCCTTACGTTATAAAAATGGAACCTAAAAATAACCTACATGGAACGTTCCTATAACGTTCTTGTTTGGTTCCCAAAAAAATAACCACATGGGACCATTTGGGAACGTTAGGGGAACGTTCTGTGTTTGCTGGGTT
Organism: Semotilus atromaculatus; assembly: GCA_031834385.1. NCBI lineage: Eukaryota > Metazoa > Chordata > Actinopteri > Cypriniformes > Leuciscidae > Semotilus > Semotilus atromaculatus. Next base: position 38,440 of record JAULUF010000162.1, on the reverse strand, counting down.
AGTTCTGATTTCACTAAATTTGCTATTAAAACGGCTGCTGTCCAAGGCAGAGGTTTTCCACACCAATGATCAAATGAGAACGTCAAGGCACACCACCTCTTAATTGTAAATAATGTGATTATTATTCTACACCATCTTTAAAATGTTATGTGATCAAATACCTCCTCTGCTGTGCCACAACAGGTGAAGAGGAAGAAGTCAGCGTGCCATGTTTTGGGCGCAACATGCAATACAGCAGATTTGCGTGCGCTTGCAGCTTGGCGCATTGCTATGATTATAGCGGATGAATGGCGCATTATAAAAGCATCAATTTACTGACTGAACAGCAGATTCACAGCGATATAAAAACGGTCTCATGAAACCAAAAGTTTCTCTCCAGCTCTGTGGTTTATCAGTGAAGCAGTGAACAGACAGACACTGTCTCCTCTGAGAAACATCTGGATCCTCACTGCGCTGCATTAGAAACTACGATGAACCGGTCGGGGGGTCACATCTCTCCCCTGCAGTGGTTGAATTTATTTGTGATTTATTGCGGAATGAGTGTTTACTTTAATGATTTGCTTTCACGATTAGAGAGGCTGCTGTCAGTCATTGAAAACGTTTCCATGCGCAATAAAGTCACCACAAATATCGTGGGATATTTAAAAAGCAAAACAAAGAAAATAGTTTTAAACTGGACGTGACAGGACAGAGGAAACTCTCCAACAAATTTCTGAGTAGGAGAAAGGGGTTTGCACATTTGTAGCCATAGAATATTATATTATTATAATTGTGTCTGAAGCTTCTATTCATCCATAGGCCTACCTGATGTGATTTTTTAAAATAGCCTTGATGGCAGGTGCAAGCCAAGACTATAGCCATAGGCCTATCATATTATATTAATAATTAGGCCTACTATTTCCCAGGTTTTATCGAATTTGCTAATAAAACAGCTGCTTTATGTAAACGCAATGAAAGCCAAAAAAGAGAACGTTAAAACACGATCTACTGTGTCAAAACAACATCTGTAGTCTACACTCCTGTGACCACTTTTTCCCGTAGCCTATAACCAACACGTTCTCACTCAGTGTCATCTCCCTTGTAAAGCCAGGTGCGCTTGTACTTTGGCGCATTGCTATTATAATAGCTATGAATGGTGCTTTATGAAAATAAACAATTGACTGATTGAATTGCAGACTCACAGCAGAGAGAATTATGGAAATAGCCTAAGTGTGGACATGATATAAAAAACCCTCTGATCATGAAGCCTCTCTAACTCTGCTGCTCTGTAGTTTATCAGTCTGACAGACAGACGCTGTCTCTAATGAAACGTCTGGATCCTCATTGTGCTGCGTTAATATAAATTAATTAACTGTATGATTGTACTGTACATTAATCATGAGAAGAAATATTGAAAGAAGATTTGCAGAAGTGAGAGACAACATACTGCAACTAATTAATGAAAGCCATTCAGATGTGCAGAGGCTTCAACATATTCTGGATTATGGGACATCTCAATCTGAAAGCAGTGAGTTAAAAAGAGATGACAATGTTATTACATTTTGCACACATTGTTTTGAAAAACAAATCACAGTGGAAAACTATTTTCTGTATGTTGCGTTTAACCCTAACTCTATTTAATTATTCATCTATAACTTACCTAAATTCTTTTGAACAGCAGATGGAGTTTTTGTCATTGAAGGTTGTGATATGGATGGGCAATTAGAGATTGGGGCTTCAGAGGAGGTATGATGATTGTAGTATTAATTTTAGCCTATTTTGCAGTCATGTTATATGAATAAAACGCACACAGTACTATAATCATCTCTTTTATCTTCTCTGTCAGGTGAAATCATTGTATACAAGAACTTCAGAAGACAACACACAAAGTTTGATGGACCTCATTAGCCAGTTAAAAACGATAGAGGACTTTCTCTGTGATGACAGTATACACCTGTCAGTCAGCCCAACCGCTTTGACAAATTTGGAGCAAAGTCTTTACTTGGATTTTGCTTTTGACATTGATGGTGTAGTCATGGAGCTTGAAGGGTTGTCAGGCTTAAAACTGCCTGTGTCATAAATGACCTTCCCAAAGCCCTCAAAAGCAACCATGCGACCGGTTTTTCATCTACTTAAGAAGCACATCAAATCAAACACCTACTAAAGACTGGGTTTTAGATGCTTTCAGCTCTCCGAAGGGCTCTCACTTGCAAAGTCACAGGTAAATTTCGGTGCAATGAATAATATAAGTATATAATTTGTATATAAAAATAAATATACATGAAATATATAAAATATATGAAAGATTAAAAAAAAACCATAAAATGTACAAAATATAAATATATATTTATATAAAGAAAGAAGATAAATTAGGACAAATTAGGACAGAGAAATTAATTTCCCAACAAATAATAACACATCTAAATACTTCTACATATTCCCTTCATTCTATGCAATTTGGTTTCAGAACTCAATATTCGACAGAAACTGCAAATTGTTTTTTAAATTAAAAAAGTTCGATTGGACCTGGTCCCGTGTCCCTAGCGCCACCAGGCTCCGAGATATGGCCGGATGAGTTGTTGGAAAGATACGGGAGAGTTTTTGGAAAGATAAGGGTGAGTGGTCCCCGCTGAGTTAATCCCCCCTCAATTTCTCGAGTTCCATAGGTCCTAGGGAGCTGACACTAGGGACGTGTACTAACTGGGCCACGCGCAGTCGAATGTCACCAGGCGCCAAGATATGGGTTAGGTAGAGAGGTAAAAACGACTTACACCCTCATTAGTAACCACCCTCATTAAAATATGGCATCTGATTGGCTGAAGCTTAACTGGCCATATATCTCCAACGCTTGGTTGTAGCTGTACGAAACTTGGTAGGTTGTATCTGTATGAAACATGGTATGTATACTAATTGATGGCCAGTCGACTGGTGTTGGTGTGTGTCTCTAGCGCCACCAGGTGTGTAGACACCGTACTGCACATTTTTTTTAGACCGGGTTGTTTAACTGTGGGCTATTTTATAAAGTGCTCTTGTTTTTGAGTGGTCTGGGTAGGTTTTAGTGGTTTTGGAGTTGTCTGGCCGGGAGAGTGTTTGGAAAGATACTGATGATTTGTTGGAAAGATACGGCTGGTGTTTTTAGGTCCTGAAATGAAAGGTCAAAAAGGTCAAGCTGTCTGCCAGACGGTGAAAGGTAAGTATGTATAATATAATAAAATATTTATTCATTTATTTATCATATAGATAGAAAGAGAGAGAGAGAGAGAGAGAGAGAGAGAGATAGATAGATAGATAGATGAGTTTGTTCGACTTTGAACATATTTTTTATTGTTTTGTCTGAAAAAAGTGAATGTTTATATGCGATGGATGGATGGATGGATGGGTTGATAGATAGATAGAAGGAGAGATGAGTTTGATCGACTTTGAACATTTTTTATTGTTTTGTCTGAAAAAAGTGAATGTTTATATGCGATGGATGGATGGATGGATGGGTTGATAGATAGATAGAAGGAGAGATGAGTTTGATCGACTTTGAACATATTTTTTATTGTTTTGTCTGAAAAAAGTGAATGTTTATAGGCGATGGATGGATGGATGGATGGATGGATGGATGGATGAGTTTGATCGACTTTGAACATTTTTTATTGTTTTGTCTGACAAAAGTGAATGTTTATAGGCGATTGATGGATGGATGGATGGATGGATTGATAGATAAAGTTTGATCGACTTTGAACATTTTTTATTGTTTTGTTTGAAAAAAGTGAATATTTATATGCGATTGATGGATGAATGGATAGATAAATAGAAAGATAGATAGATGGAAAGATAGATATTAGTGTTTTTGATTGATATGTTTTTGCATATTTTTTTGCATATTTTTTATTGTTTTGTCTGAAATAGTGAAAGTTTTTGGGCCTACATTTTTTTGGGTTAACCCCCTGGGGTCTAAGGGCTTTTTGGGGTCCCTGAGACGTTTTGACATGCCCTGACATTTGTGCTTTTTTCAGTTGCTTATAAACGTATTAATGGCAAAGGTGAAATTACACTCCTTTTAGCACAAAAAGGGCTACCATAATATGTGAGCAACATTTATGTACATGTTTGTATTTTTGAAGGAATATTGTTTATGCATGGTTATTGAAAAAACTAAAACTTAAAGCCTCTGAAATAAGGCCACAAAACACTCACTAAACATGTGTCCACAATACTTTTGACTAATGGACGTTGTCGCCTAGAATTTTTGCTTCAAAATGATCTGAAAATCATCCTGCCAAATCATTTACACAAAACAATACATTGATTTAAATTTAAGACACTTTTTGTGTGGAAGGGCAATATGCGAGTGGGCGTAATTCTCACCTGAGTGGGGGTGATTCTCACCTGAGAAGACAAAGGCTTGCATAATAATGAGCACATAATTAGCCTTTCACACAGGTGTGTCAGTGGGTACCAAAGAATGCGAGGACAAAAGAAGCTACACACACACACACACATATCGCCCCCTTGGAGTTTTGAGATATTGAACTTCAAAGTTTTTGCATTACATATAGGAAAATTTATATGGGGAACAAGTTTCTTTCAAACATGAAAATAACAGGCACCCTAAATGTATTCTAAATATACAATATCAAAATCTGATATTGTCAATCCAATATCAATCCTCTCAAATTTGTAAATGTTTTTTTTAGAATGAGTCAAATGTAGATAGAACCTTCTAATTCTAAAAAAACACTTTTCACATAGAATTATAAGGTTCTATCTGCCAAAACATTATTTTGAACATTAAATATAAAATTAATGTTGTAACAATGTCTCAACATGTGTTAGAAAGTAAAATTGTATCCTTTCTATGACATTTATTTAATATTTTTTAGCACTTCCATGTTTTTAGGACATTTCAAATTAAGCAAGGTAGGTCTAAATATTTTGTCCAGTGCAGAATCTTAATTTTTGGTACAATTTGGTGGGCAATTAAACAGATTAATGCAGAAATTGTTACTGTTTGTTACTATCTTTCTTTTGTTTAGACAGAAAGCAGCTACTGTAATATATCTGAGCAGGACTTTATTCCACCTAAAGTGGGCCAGGGCTTTCTCTCTAGACATCATTAGTATGGCTGAAATAACATGCTAACGTTTATTGTTGTAATTAACACCCCATCAATTAAATTAAACTATTTGACCTTTAAGGCTTAATATTGTAAAAATTAAGACATTTTAAGACTTTAAAAACTACAAGAAAATCGACATGCTTCAGCAAATTAATTCATAAAGTTAAATAATCATTGAAAAATGATTCACTGACTATATGATCACAAAAAATTCTATTTTTTTAATCTCTCACACACACACACACACACACACACGCGCGCACACACACACAGATGCATGTTAATTTTTTTTTTTAATATTCAATTTACTCACTGCATATTTGTATAATTCAGATAATAATAACTATAATAATAATAGTTATTAATAACCTCATTAATAATTAATAATAATAACCAATACACTATAAAGAAAATGGCCAAATATAACGTTAAGCCACTTCATAACACTACACAATTTAGTGAATATTTAATTTACTGTAAATGTATAGCATTATGCCTTTATGGGGTTTCTTCTTGTCTTCAAGAAGAATGAAGACATTCTTGACATTTACATGACATATGTAAATGACATTTACATGACATATAAAGTTGATTGGTTGATTGGTTCTCTTCTGTGTATTCAAAGTGCTGATTGGCTCACGCAGATAGAACCTTATAGAGCCAAGTTAGAGTTCGATTTTGTAGATAGAACCTTTTTGTTTTTTCAATAAAAAGTCCCACAATGTACAAAACTTTAAAAAAACATCACAATGTAAATAAGTTTCAATTGTGCTCAATTTTGACAAAAATGTCAGATAGAACCTTATAATTCCAAGGGGACGAAATACATACATACATTATATATGTATGTATATATGTGTGTGTGTGCGAGTGTGTGTATATATATTGTACTCGCATACTTTCTTGTGGTACCCAGTAGAAAAATACAAATTTTTTTCAAGATGTTTCCAACTCTAACTTTGAACCAATTCTGTAGAATATATATTTGAAATATCTTGAAAAAATGTCTTTATCCACAGATTTTGTGTGCATGCAAATGGTATAATATCAAAGCTAAACATTTCTAGTAATCGTGCAGTTAAATTCTCATACTGTATTTTCAGAAAGTTTTGGAATATGTATCCTCTCGCCAAATTTGTCACTAATAAAACACAACAAAAAAAGGTTACAATTACAATTTTAACAATATTTCAAGTGTAATCTTTCTTTGTAAAAAGTATACGTATTTCAAAGGTAACATATGAGCAGAAATTGGCAAACAAAAGCTTATTTAATGTGGCAGTAGTCTTTTTTTTTTACAGTAAAAACTTCATAATCCATCCAAAACTAATCAACCAAATCTTATCTTGAAACATTCATATTTAGTATGTAACATATCGTGTTCATGCGAGTGTGAGATACGGGCTGTACAGCTGTAAACAACAGCGTGTGCGCATTCATACACAATTCATATTTAAACAGTATTTTTGCGGTTCAACATCGGGATTAGAACAAAGCTCTGGTCGACCGATATGGGCTCTTTGATGGCCGATGCCGATATCTTATATCTTTTGTGAATAAAAAGGAAGTAAACACTGTAACAGGGCACGCAGTAATCTGGTAATTTCATGCGCATTGATAATCATATTTCTACAAAGAAAGACTTTTTTTGACTTTTGACAAGGTAATGCTGCGTCAGCGGTGCGTGAGCAGCACGTATTTTTTTTGGTGTGCATGTTAATTAATGAGTGCGTTCACACTGCTAACAGGAGCAGCGCGTGAGCGTCAAGCAAGAGCGTCCCATGAGCAGCAGTGAAGCGGGTTTTGGCGGCGAGTCTATTTTTGCTGCACGGCTCACGCTCAATTAAAATGAAAGCACACATTTGATGGACAAAATTAATATGATTTCACACAGAAGAAATGCTTGCTTATATGTAGCCTGGGAGCCGCTGTAAAACGCTTCCAGTGTGAATACTCACACGCGTCTGCAGTGACAATGTAGTTGCGCTTACGCGCCACTCGTGCTTGGTGTGAAACGGCCGTAACTTTAAATCACACAGTGAAAACGACATGAATATGACACGGTGGGCAACTGGATATAGCACAGCATATTTGAAAATGAAGGATTTAGAGTGTTTCGATCAAGTCTCCAGTGAAGCTGATCTTCTGTTCACATTCACTCACTTCGGACCGTCACTCGCAGTAACACGTTTATGCCGGCTACAAATGCACACTTCACAAGATATTACAGCTGGATTCGATTAAATCTGCAAGGTTTATGAAATTAAATGTTTCTTAGATATTCAGAGATTTGTTTAAATTATCTAGATACGCATTTGCTGAATGTTGACGGTAACAGTTAAATGAGAAAGTATTTTAGCCTGATTGTTTGCCTTGTCTGTTACAAATAATATAAAAGCAAACACTTTGCTTTTCCGCATACCATTTACTTTCTTTGATTACCAGTCCTGTAGCCACCAGTTTTGTCTAACAAAGTATTAGACATGACTAATAGAGATCGTAAACTAATGAAGACGGAGAATGTGTGAGAGTGCTGTTTGGTGCTGCCGTTCTCTTCTCAGGTGCTGGTGTTCTCAGCGCTGGCCATCAAAATAAAAGTCTGCAGCGCCGTCAAAATAAAAGCTCAGTTCAAGCCACACGGGCTACCCCAAACCCGGGCTAAATAAATAAGGGCTGTTTAAAATAGCAGTCCCTCCAGGATTTTCTCGATGTCGCGATCGCAACTATTAACGCAACTTCAACAAATCCACGTGAATTCAGTGCGCCTTGCAATTTTGAAAAATCACCACAACTTTTCTGCAACTTTGACCAATCATCGCGCCGCGGTCTCCTGCAAAGCATCGTAATACATCAGCAAACTCACTTGTTTTGTTCAGAAGACGCAGCAGATGTGGGCTGCCAACGTCTCACATTTAGGCTACCTACACAAATAACAGAAAAGGCCAGTGTTGCCAACTTAGCGCCTTTGTCGCTATTTTTAGCGACTTTGCAGACCCCTTTAGTGACATAAAAAAAAAAAAAAAGGCGACTAGAGAGAAATCTAGCGACTTTTTGGACAAACCTCAGTAACCAAATGTTGCCAGCACAATCCTGCGAGCGCGAGGTTTGCTTTCTCCCTGCCGTCACACCTCTCTCTACATCCCTGTTCAGTGAACGGCTGAGAGGAGCAGCAGCACGGCAACTGACAGACATGAATGAGCAGTGTTGTTTCCACGGACTTCTCTGCTTCTCTTTTGTTTTATATCTAAAGAATTGAGTTTGACCATTTTATTTTCCTTTCTTTTTTTGCGTTTATCACTTGTAATACTCACTATCACAGTGCATTAGTTCACCCAGTTCCCGAACTCTCAATTCAGATAATTTTACACATAAAAAATAGCTACTGGTTCTATTGTCTGACAAAAAAATTAAGGAAATGAGAACAGCTGTATTGGATATTTGGCTATATTATATTATATTATATTATATTAAAATACATTATTAAACTTTAGATTTTTCCACCATTTAACTTTTGTGGCTATTCCTAAGAAAACTGTATTTTGCACTTTATTAGTATTGGCATCTTTCAACATAAATGCTGCTTAATGTTTGTGAGGTTCTGCACATTTACATTTTTGCAGGTGCAGATCTTGTTTAAAAAAAAAGCTTAGTTTGTTAGATTTTGCTGCATCTTTAAATCGTTTGTTTTGCCTTTTTATAAGGTTACTAAAGGTTAGTTAATGGGTTTGTTCTCATTAACGTGTGTTACAAAATGAGCACGTTTGTCTCTGAAGTAAATTCTGGACTACAATAGAGGAGATGGTGAACAGTGTTTTCTGTTGGACATAATATGTCCCTTTGGGGTGGACTTTGGGCTTTTTTCACTTAGTAAACCTATAACATGCACAAAAAAGATATATAACACAATAAAGGAACGGGAAAAAGCCAAAAAGCATCATATGAGCACTTTAAGTAAAAACGTATCTACCTTTGCCATTTTAACCTATAAAAACAAATGCAGAAGAACATCGCAAATTTCTTCGCAACTTTTTAGAAAAGAGGCCGCAACATCAGGCATTTTGGGCCGCAACAATCACAAAAAAGGCCCGCGAAATCCTGGAGGGACTGAAATAGGGATATGTGAAAATTAAAATGGTAGGTTTAGAAATGTTTATATGTGTCATTTTAGGTTTTTCACGACGCGTTTTGAGCCCACCCACAGCTCTCATCAGGGGAATTCAAATGAACATAAACCCGGCGCACTCCAGCTTATATGAGCTAGGAAGGCGGGGCTACACCCTCAAAAACAACCAATACCATCATCAGCATTATATGATGCTTCATAAATAATAATTTCCACATATTAATAAACTTTAATGTTGTTTTATAATTTTTTGCAGGGACTTCGTCGAACAATGTCGATCAGCAGGCACTTGCAGCAGGTAAGTAGGCACCTTTGTACATAATTCTGGTGAACACGGGGAACTCAAGGTCCAAAGTTCCCGGCACTCGCTTGGTTAGGGGACTAAACGCCAGGATCCGAATCCCGAAGGATTCGAAAACGGTTGTGCACTGGCCCGAGTTCTAATGGCTGCCAAGAGTCCACAAGCATACAGCCAACACCTCCCCGAAGAAAGCCAACGCCGTTTGTCTAAACAACGGAAGTCTAAACCGAAAGTCTTAACCGTTTTTCAGGCTCTGCAAAAAATCCCCCAGCCCAGTCCAAGCCACACGGGCTACCCCAAACCCGGGCTAAATAAATAAGGGCTGTTTAAAATAGGGATATGTGAAAATTAAAATGGTAGGGCATTATGAGTACAAGCATGTACACACTGATCGTGTTAGAAATGCTCTGAAATGTTTGATCAGGTGCAATAAATGGTACAAGGATGTGGAGATTAATGAACAGTGAATCAACTCTTTGAATGAACCGGAAGAGAATGTTGCTGATGAAATGGAGGAACAAACAAGCTGTAGTTGAAAAGAGTGAAGAGGAAAATGATCCTAAAGAACAGTCAGAGGAAGATTTGACTTACATCAAAGAGCAAAGTGGTCTTTTGTCAGACACGTTTGCAACCTGTGGATCTTGGTTCAGAAGTAATTGATCAGCATTTTCAAGATGTATTAAATGTGGCACCAGCTGAAGGTAACAGTCCTGTTAAATTACTCTGATAAAAGCAATGAAGTAAAATGTTTCCTTGTTCTCTTTCCAACTGGTGGTACAACATTCCATGATGAGAGAGAGAAAAAAATCACACTGTCACGTTACATAAATGCACGAATCCTCTATGTAGATGGACGTTTTGCACGGAGCACAGACTTTATTTTCTATGCACAATATATGTCAGAGTTGGATCAAATTGTATCTAATGTTTCCATCGCTTTGTGAAAAGGGTCGGACAAGAGGTTGTTGAAAGCAGTAACTTTTAGATATTGTTGATGAAGATGGTGATTATGCAATTACTCTGTCTTGTCTAACTTTTGTTTTGCTTAGTAGTATCTTTATGTAACCAAAGTAGAAATGCTGCATAAAATGTATTGGAAAATTGTATACAAAAAGCAACACCAATTACTATGATAATATGCATGTATACTTAACCATATAATAAGAGTACAAATGTTTTACTAATATATGTATGTTAAGATATGAGAATATATTAAGTAACTTAAAGTAGAGAGCATTTATGTATTAGATAACAATTGCTTTTAAAGAAAATGTAATGCTGTAGATAAGGTATATTTTACAGACGAGAAAAAGAAGGATGAAGAGAAAAAGGGCCAAGAAGAGAGCTGGCAGGCTACGACGGAAACACCTTATAAGGGTCATGGAAGATTTGGCAGCTCTCCAACTGATGACAGCAGAAGAGAGTCTGACTTTGGCAGTGAACTGTTTGAGTATAAAAGACTGAAGAGAAGACTGACCAGTAGATACTGATCACGCAGTATCTCTCGACGCCAGAAACCCAGCTGATTGCACCTTTGATTTAGACTTTGCTTTATATTGTAACTTTGCTATTAGTTTTAGGTTTAACTTTTATTTCTGGAATATTTACATTAATAAATAACTATTATACTAATTGCAAGTAATTGTCTACCAGTGTTGTTGTTAATAAACCTTAAGCAAGAACTGACCACAGAGAAGTCTTCTGAACAAATTGTAAGTACCATTCGAATGCTTATAATTTAGGGCAGATTTGACTTACTCGACCTAACCTGAGGATAATAAATAATAAGGTTAAAGGTGTTAAGATTAAAGCACACACCATAAAACAATATGCTCACAAAGTTTTTGAGACCAGTCCGTGGAACGCCACCCTATTGGCAAACAACTCAAAAATACCTTTTTGCACTTATGAGATAACTAGGTAAAGTTGTAAACTTCCTTTGCATCATTTAGCTCTGCTGATCTCAGATGGCCTGACATGATCAACACCATCCTGGAGCAACAACAAAAAAATGTCAGTGTTGATGAGCTTGACTGGTCTGAGAAATGTGGACTAATTAGATGAAACCCAGTCACTGCTGCAAGGGTGTTTGATTATAGATGGCATTGATTTTTAAAAGATGTCATTATGTCACCTGCTCAACCTATTGTAAAGATCAAAGACTACTTTTATTGTGTAGATTACTTTTATTGTGTTTTGGGTTGAAAATGATCCAAAGTTAAATGAAGACAATGATGCTTTGGTTGCTGCTTTCATAGATCATTACATCACTTGTGAGACACCAGGAGATGATGACACTGAACTGTATGATACTGTGAACAGTGTTCAAAGGCACAGCAGCAGACATTCCAAGACATGCCGGAAGAAAAACACCATTTGTAGATTTAATTTTCCACGACCACCATCTAGCCGCACCTTTATGACAAGAGCTATACGAGATGACTTGAAAAGGCAATGATGGAAATGAGACTGCAAGTGCAATTTTGATTCCACCGATGCCTTTTTCCAATCCATTGGAATTAATCAGGCTGTGTTTGAAAAAGCATACAAGAAATGTTCTAAAAAGAAAAGTGTCGTCCAAAAGATGTTTTGGTAAACCAATATAACACTCATTTATTGCATGCATGGCAAGGCAACATGGATATCCAGTATGTCACAGATGATTACTCTGTAGTGGTTTATATTATTAGTTACATCACAAAATCAGAACAAGAAAGGGGACTGTTGTTGCAACATGCATAAAATGAAGCTATGAATGGAAATCTTGAAGCAAGATCATCGTTAAAAAATGTTGGGAAGTATATATCTACACAACAGAGAAATTTCAGCACAAGAGGAAGTGTATCGACTAACAGGTATGCACTTGAAAGAATGCTCTCGCAAAGTCCAGTTTATTCCAATTGGAACAGATCCTGTGAAGATGAGTTTGCCTTTGTGTGTTCTTCAAAACAAAGATGACCATTCTGGTGAAGATTTTTTTTTATTATTAATAGTTTGGTTGACCGATACAAGAGTAGACCAAAAACAGAACAATTTGAGGTTCTATGGATATTGTCAACATCTGAGCTTTCTTCTCAAAACAAAGAAAAGGTGATCAAGCTTATCAACAATTGTGGCTATATGGTTCGAAGAACTCGAACTGAACCTGCAGTAGTAAGGTATCCAAGATTTTCACCAACAAAAGATCCAGAGAAGTACCATCATTCAATGTTACCATTTTTTTACCATTTTGTGAAGATTGTCAGCTGAAGCCTGACAATTTTAACACTTATGAGGATTTCTACAACAATGGTGCTGTGAAATACGGAAGTAATGTGACTAAAGTCAAATGCATTGTTGATGATAATAGAGTGCTGTTTGAAAAGGAAAGTGATGAAATAGACCGAGCTCAACAGCTCTTGGAGCAGGGTGTTGATTTGTAAAATGCTTGGGCTGTATTGTGTCCTGAAACAGAGAAGGTGCGTCATGAATGTATCGAACTAATGAAGAATAACACGCTTCCTGATGAAGATGATTCTGACACACTCCAGATCTTGTGGCGAACCCTCGAACTGCATTCACAGTTGAGACCAGTAATGCTACAATGTCTAGAGATGAAGCATTGTCTTTACTAAGATCATTGAATGCTAAACAATCTGCAATATTTTACAAAATTTGCAAATGCTAAATAATCTGCAATATTTTACAAAATTTGCAAATGCTAAATAATCTGCAATATTTAAAAAAAAATTGCAAATGGTGTCTTCAAAAACTGCTTGGAGAAAACCCTGAACCGTTTCGCTTGTTTGTTACTGATGGAGCAGGCACAGGGAAAAGCCATTTAATCAAAGCAATATGCTGTGAATCTTCTAGGCTTTTATCTCAGCTGTCTGAAAACCCTGATGATAGGAGTGTGATTGTATGTGCATCAACTGGAGTAGCTGCATTCAACATTAGTGCTGCCACTATCCACAACACTTTTTCAATTGGTGCTAATGTCAAACTGCCATGTCAACCACTAAGTGATGACAAAATCAATTCTCTGCATTCCAAAATGGGATATTTACAAATTTTGATTATTGATGAAGTATCCATGGTTGACCATCTCCTTTTGTCATATGTTCATGGGAGATTGAGACAAATCACACAAACTGGTGACTACTCCCTCTTTGGAAGAGTAAGTCTTGCAGCTGCAGGAGATTTTTATCAACTGCCACCTGTCAAAGGAACTCTGCTCTATGCTGATACAAAAGGAGTGAACCTTTGGGACAGCAACCTTGACATTTCTGAATTAACGGAAGTTGTTAGGCAACAAGATTTATCTTTTGCTGAAACCTTAAATCGTCTGAGAGTCTGTCAAAACAATTAACCTCTAAACTCAATTGACATCAACATGTTGAAGCAATGTGAAACAGGAGAAGAATGTGGTGATGTTCATATATTTCCTACAAATGAAGAGGTTGATAAATACAACATTCAGAGATTAAATGAGGTTTGCGCGGAGGCAATCAGTATTCGAGCAAGCAAAAGTATTCGAGTATTCAGCAAAAATATTCAAGTATTCAGTATTCGAGCAAGCAAAAGTTGGATTTCATACAAGAGTTTTCAACTCCTGTTTGGATAAATGTGTTTCCTTGGGCGTTGGAGCAAGAGTTATGTTAAAGAAAAATGGTTATGTTTCTGATGGACTTGTCAATGGAGCAGTTGGAGCACTTTGGGACAGTTGCCCACCAGAAGTCAAAAACAGCATGATGATGATGTTGATGATGATTTTCCATCAGCTATCCCATACAAAAAATGTATATATGGCCATATATGTACTTATATTTTAAATAGGATGACATATTCTCAGGCTCTGCTGATTGATTTCTCCTGTCTGCCTGCTGTAAGCTTTGTTTGCGTCGAGGCTGTAAGCTCTAAGCCTCGTATTAGCTTTGTATTTCTTTCTGTTTTGAACCATCATTTACTATAATTTCTAGTTGATTATATTACTAAATACAGCTTACCCAACATCTCAGATTAACCTTACATTGCTAGCTTCCGTTATTGTTAGCACAGCACGTTAGTAACTCGCTAGCCTGCTAACACGTTACGGTCAGTTATTTATTTATTTTCTCTCGCGCGCCCGCGCCTTTGAGTTCATTAACCTCAGGTAAGTAAGAATCAGTCAACAACCACGAGAGTAATGTCTTGTCCTGTTATTGTCACCTGTGTCACGTGTCCTATGTTTAGTATAGCCTTCTCCGATGGCAATATAGGATTTGTATGTGATAAATGCAAGGAGACAGTCAGGCTGACAGAGAAGATTTCAGAGCTAGAGACACGCATCCAAACCTAAATTGAGGATAGTAATGATAGTACTAGAGATTTAGATACTATTTTGGATGTGCCTAGCATAGTGAACTCTTTACATGATTTGGTTCCGGCTGAAGTAGAGCCTGTGCAGCCAGGCAGATGGGTGACTGTAAGAGATCGCTCTAGTCGCGGATAAAAAAAACACTCTTCCGTTCCGATTACTATAACAAATCGATTTGCCCGACTCAGTGAAACACCCACTGAGAATTCTGTTGATTGTGCCCTGGTAATTGGTGATTCGATCACACGGTACGTGAAAATAGAGACACCAGCAACCATAGTCACATGTTTGCCGGGAGCCAGAGCGCCTGACATCAAAGCAATTTTAAAAGTGCTGGCTAATGCTAATTGTAAATTCTCAAAGATCATTATTCATGTCGGCACTAATGATGTTCAACTCCGCCAGTCGGAGATCACAAAAATTAATATTAAAGAGGTGTGTGAACTCGCAATTTTAATGTCAGGCACTGTAATTTGCTCTGGCCCCCTTCCTGTTCGCAGGAGTGATGAGATAGTTAGTAGATTGTGTTCACTCAATGTCTGGCTGTTGAAGTGGTGTCCGCATAATAATATGGAATTTATAGACAATTAGAAATGTTTTTGGGGCAAGTTTTTTTCAACATTCTTTTCCTGTTGAAAAGAGATGGTATTCATCCCTCCTGGACTGGTGCTGCTCTTCTCTCTAGTAATTTGGCTCATAGTCTTAGAGATAAAACATGACAATCTGGGGCTCAGGTCAGAAAGCAGACAGACTGGCTAAACTGACCATCTGCTAGCGGCCTCACGTCACCAAGGTCAGATAAATCCCATCACATAGAGCCTCTTTCACCTAGATATCATCATATGGAGACTGTGTCTGTTCCCCGAATTTGGAAATCCAAAAAACATCAGGTTAAAAATTTAATTGATGTTCAAAAAATAAAAAAAAACCAGATATAATACAGAGGAGCAAATGATAAAGCTTGGGTTGCTGAATATTCGATCCCTTACTTCAAAATCGCTCATAGTTAATGATATGATCTCAGATTATAATCTAGATGTGCTGTGTTTGACAGAAACCTGGCTAAAACCAAACGATTACATTACTTTAAATGAGTCAACCCCACAAGATTACTGTTATAAACATGAACCTCGTCTGAAAGGCAAAGGGGGAGGTGTTGCTGTAATTTATAGTAATATTTTCAAAACCACTAAGAAATCTAGTTTTAAATATACTTCTTTTGAAGTGTTGGTGCTTAATGTAAAAATACATAGTGTAAACGATAAATCACGTTTGAAAATTCTGCTGGCTACTATTATACAGGGCACCATTAAGATTTTATCAAAGAATTTGCAGACTTTCTATCAGAATTAGTATTGGCTGCAGATAAAGTACTAATAGTTGGTGATTTTAATATACATGTAGATAATGAAAATGATGCATTGGGATTGGCATTTAAAGACATTGTGAACTCAATTGGAGTTAGACAACATGTGTCAGGACCTACTCATTGTCGTAATCATACTCTAGACCTAATACTATCACATGGAATAGATGTTGATGCTGTTGAAATTCTGCAGCAGATCGATGACATCTCACAATCATTATCTAGTCTCATGTAAATTACATTTAGCCAAGGCTGCAAAGCCGACTACGTGTTATAAATATGTTAGACCTATAACTTCTGCCACTAAAGATTGCTTTATCAATAATCTTCCTAATCAGTTTCATCGTCTCCGCATCCTGGATAGCTTAGAAGAACTTGATATTGCAACAGAAACTTTTAACACTCTCTTTTCCAGCACTTTAGATGCAGTTGCTCTGTTGCGCTTCAAGAAGATTAAAGAAAATAGTCCAACGCCGTGGTACAACGGGCACACTCAGGCCCTTAAGAGAGCAGACAGAAAAATGGAGCGCAAATGAAAGAAAACAAAACTAGAGGTATTTCGGGTTTCATGGAAAGAGAGCTCGATTGCTTACAGAGAGTCCTTAACCCCCTGGGGTCCACGGTCGCGCCGGCGATACCAGCTCACTTTTTTTCTCATCAGTGTAAAAGAGACTCAAAATACTCTGTTGATTTTGATCTTACATGTAAGTGTTATACATCATTCAAAACTGTTAAATGTCTTATTTTATTTGTGTATACTCATAATAAAAACAAAATGTTGTGTTTTTCATAAAATAAAGAAAATAAACATGATGCGCTTTCTGCCGTCTCTCTCAATGTGAAGCTCATTCTGAAACGCGACAGAACATGATCTGTAACTCAGTAAATGTTTGTCACACAGACCTGAAACGTATGTCTTTACAACGCTTTGAGTCTCTATTTTTAAAAGATGTAAATCATATCAAAAACAAATATTCTCTGTTTAAGTAATTCGTATGAAAGCAAGGACAATACAGTTTCTCCAGCCTGAACTCATTAAAGTTAATGTGACCACGCCCACTAGCAACAGCTGCCCGCATACTAATGAGCCACGTGGAGGAACGCAAACTGTAACCGCTCTCAAAACAGATAATCCGCGACTTCAGTCTTTAGTCCTGCTCTGCTTTTCACGAGTGTGCTGTGCTGTTTATCTTGGATTTACCTCAGAAGAGTTAGAAGAACACAATTTGATTATGAGAACGATGTTTAAGGTAAGACATGTTATTGTTTGTAGCATTTAGCAGCATGTTATTGTTCCATAAACTTGTAGCTACTAAACTGGTGCCAGACTAAAATGTAGGTTATAAAATGTGATTGGAGTAAAACATGAAGCCTAATGCTAAATGTATATACATAAAAACATTATCGTGTCACAGGCTACGAATGTTTTTATGTTCGATAATTAAACACAGCACGATATAACAGAAGGCTCATATGATTGTGAATATTATAATCTTTAGACCTGTGTTTATTGTTAAATACTGTGTTAGTGGAATGTGGATATCTGCTCACACGTAGATATGTATAATTATGTAAGAATAATGCTTCATAGTTTGGTCCAGCTCGATCGCATTCAGTAAATGTTTGCACGCGCTGAGTTTGGGTCACGCGGGTTTGAAAAGCAAAACAAACATTAGGCTTCATGTTTTTACTCCAGCAATCTCATTTCATAACGTCGTAACGAATGGAAACGTTTGAAGTAACATGATAATCCATATAGTTTTCTCTAATGTAGTGTTACTGAACTTTTTAGTGATTTATAGGCTGCCTGCTACAAGCTATGTTATTATTTCATGCAGCCCTACATATGCCTACAAGGTACAACACACTTGGGAGTTATATATATAGTGTATGTATGTATTTAGTAAATTTCATAATTTGAACCAGAAAAATCTAAAATAGTTTCTCCTGATATCAGCATGTTCACCGCTGATTTTTTTTTTTCTAAAAAATGTTTTTACAGGGACCAGCACTGATGAGTCCTGCTGACATTCACGTGAGTCTCTGTACATGATCATGGTGAAAAATCAAACACCTTGGAGATGACAGGTATGTAACTTATATGTTTTAGGAATGGCACAAAGTTGTGTGACTGTCCAAGTCTCTGTTTTTAGATCAGTGTGTTTTACTAATGTGCTTTTTTGTCTTTGGTTGTGTATCTTTTTGGTTGTGTTGTAAATAACTTGGTTGTGTATAAATAAATCCAAACAATCTAAAAGCCATTCTTTAAGTCTCTCCTCCTTCTTTGTGCAAGGCTTCTCACAATGACAGTACCTTGTTGTTAACGCCCCTCCGCATAAAGCTTTCTTACACAAAACACGTCTTAGAAATTTTAAGTCAATATATTGTCTTGTCTGAATGAGTAGTCAGAATGATTTTCACATAGTTTTGAAGCAGATATTCTAGGCCACATGATACAATTTTCAAAAGCCTTGTGAAGAAATAATTAGTATGGGTTTTATGAGCTTATTTCAGTGACAATGTTTTTTTGTTTTTTCACAAACCACGCATTAACGTCATTATCTCAAAACTAAAAACGTGTACATACATGCTGCTGACATATTACTGTAGCAGAGTTTGTGCTGAATACAATGTAATCAGACTTTAGCAATGAAAATGTCACAAGTATCAGAAATAAGCACAAATGTCAGAGCATGTCAGAACACCTCCAGGACCCAGAAAACACCTCGGACCCCAGAGGGTTAAAAGCTGCTAGATCTGCTTATTATTCAACCCTATTAGAAGATAATAAACATAATCCTAGGTATTTATTTGAAACAGTGGCTAAACTAACGAAAAAGAAAGCTTCAAGCCCAGAAGTGTCCAAGCAACACAGCAGTAATGACTTTATGAACTTCTTCACTTATAAGATTGATAATATCAGGGACAAAATTATAACTATTCAACCGTCTACTACAGTATCGGATCAGGGAATGCATTGTAGGCTCCCAGAGGAAAAATTATATTCATTTGTTGCTATAGAAGAGGAAGAATTTTGCAAACTCGTTAATTCATCTAAATTGACAACTTGTATGTTAGACCCTATAACGACTAAGCTACTGAAGGAGATGCTTCCAGATGTCATAGATCCTCTTCTTAATATCATTAATTCGTCTTTGTCTCTAAAACCTTTGTACCAAAAACCTTAAAGCTGGCGATGATAAAATCACTTGTTAAAAAAACGCAACTTGATCATACAAAATTAGTCAATTACAGGCCGATCTCGAATTTACCTTTTCTGTCAAAGATATTAGAAAAAACAGTATCCTCACAACTGTGTTACTTTCTTGAAAAAAATGATATCTGCAAGGATTTTCAGTCCAGATTTAGACTGTACCATAATACCGAGACAGCTCTCGTTAGAGTCACAAATAATTTGCTTTTATCATCCGATCATGGCTGTATCTCCCTATTAGTGTTACTTGATCTTAGTGCTGCATTTGACACAATTGACCACAACAGACACAATTGACCACAACATTCTTTTAAATAGACTAGAAAACTATGTTGGCATTAGTGGAATTGCACTAGCATGGTTTAAATCATACTTATCTGATCGTCATCAGTTTGTAGCAGTAAATGAAGAGATTTCTTATTGATCACAAGTTCAGTATGGCGTACCACAAGACTCAGTACTAGGACCGCTGCTGTTCACTCTGTACATGTTGCCATTAGGATATATCATTAGGAAACACAGAATTAGCTTTCACTGTTATGCCGATGATACTCAGCTCTATATTTCTTCAAAACCAAACGAAACTTACCAATTCACAAAATTAACGGAATGCATAGCTGATATGAAAAATTGGATGACTAGTAATTTCCTACTACTAAATTCTGAAAAAACAGAGTTTCTGATTATTGGACAAAAAACGTCCACACGTAATAACCTAGAATACTGTCTAACACTTGATGGCTGCTCTGTTAAGTCTTCGTCGTCGGTTAGGAACCTGGGTGTGCTCTTTTATACCAATCTTTCATTTGAAAGTCACGTGTCTAGTATCTGTAAAACCGCATTTTTCCTTTTCTTTGACCTAGCATACACGTAATACATTATAGACTTTTATAACTCAATGTTAGGCTGCATAGATTAGGTCAGCTGGAACTGGGAACACTTCTCTTAAATCCAGATGTACTTGTTACATCATATGAAGAATGGCAGCTACGCAATTTTTAGTGTCTTTGTTTATCCCGAGGTTTTCCCGCAGCCTGCCGTATCCAGATCTGATAAAGGAGCTTCTCCTGGACCCGATGAAAATGCAGTGTTGAAGTGCCAACTAGCCTCTCCCTATGGAGGATCCCTTTCCCACTCTACAGATAAAGCGTTGTGAATTTCAGTTCACGTACCCACGCCGAAGTGATAAAATAAAACAAAATTCTTTATCAAATTATAGGCAAGACAAGTAGTTTGTTTAGGCATGGTTTGTAGGCAATTACAAACCTACGCACATATATTCAAACGCACATAACTATAGATTCAACTCTCAATGCGCATGTGAACGCCATCAGCGTTTATCACAGGTTCAGTTTAAAGGAGCCGTATGTAAGATTGTGGCCAAAACTGGTACTGCAATCACTTTCAAATTACTGACTCAAGGTTGCCAGATATGCTGCAGGATCCGATTACGACACGTTATTAGCTGCAGCTGTGGGAACTAGAGCAGAGCTGGCAACCCGAATGCCGCAACACTACTGACTTTGTGATTGGTAGATCGGTGGAGGGTGGAGCTCAGACCAAAACACAACATGACAACATCAACATCAGTTGAGGGCGGCAACTTCACTTTTTAAATGACAATATCCTGGCCGGACTACTGTTGACAGTGAAATAAGTATTTGAAATTAACATGATTTCTTAATGTCTAGTGACATATCAGGAAAAAATTATGATTAATTGAAATAAATTTCTTACATACAGCACCTTTAAAGTCTGTTTAGAGAGAACGCCGTCGTCTTAGCGGCCCCTAATTTGATAACAAATGATCATTTTGACGGAAGTGAATCAATCAAAACTAACTTTAGATGGAAATAACATTATTCGAGAATTGCTATAAAGCTAAAACATTCTCGGTTACCTTAAGTTATATGTTTATCTCTGTAAAGCTGCTTTGAAACAATCCATTGTTAAAAGCACTATATAAATGAAGATGACTTGACTTGATTAATAACTTTGACATCCTTAAAAGCTTTTCCATAAATTTATAGCAATTTTGTTGATCTGGACTGTTTTGATTTTTCCCTTTAGATGCAGTCGTCAGTGCACACAACACAACCAGTACAAAAGTAATGGAGACCATGTCCAAATATTTAAAATATGCACCAGAGAGGATGGGTGGTGGTGGCTGTAAGAAGACTCTTCCTTGTAAACACCTTTTTTTTAATGACTGTTGCTTGTAGAATGTGAAGTTCTACAAAAGACTTCTTACTTGTTCTACAAACTTTCCTTACTTTTACTTGGATTCTTTTTCACTTAATTGTTGAGATTTTAGAATGTTACGAAATGAGTATATCTGTTTGCAGGGCTCTCAAGTGTCACGCATTGAGAGTGACAGTCACTCATTTCGGTCTTTAGTCACGCCCTCCCGCCACACATTGTATTTCTCACACGGAAAAACTATTTATAATATATTTAATATGCCGCAGCGCCCAAAATTTATCTGGCCGCGCCGCTCTCACTATAGAACCGGCAGGAATCAAGCGCGTGACGCACGTCTCCCCAAGGCCTACACAATAGCCAATCAGAAAATAGCACTATTGTATCTGGGTAAGATTTAATGCAACAACCAATGAAAAAAAGCATATCCTGGAATTGTTCACGTGATTCTGCACAACACCTTCCGAAAGTTTCGTTCAGCCATAGAGAAAACACTGGATCTCCGAGCATCACTTTCTTTGAGCACAGAGTAAGTCATGATCTCCTGTTTTAATGTTACAACAAATTCACAACTTGTTTGACACAAACAATGATGTCACTCTTGCCTGTCTTCAAAACTTGAGAGCCCTGTGTTTGTTACGAAATGAGTACAAATGTTTGTTACGAAATGAGTACATATGTTGGTCCCAAGTTTGGAAATGGTAAGATTTTAGTGTTTGTCAGTGTTACGGTTTATGTATTTTTGGTCAAACAGACTTGAGCAAGTTTCCAAACCATATTTGTAATTATTTATACAGGTCCCTCTCAAAAAATTTGCATATTGTGATAAAGTTCATTATTTTCCATAATGTAATGATAACAATTAAACTTTCATATATTTTAGATTCATTGCACACCAACTATTTCTGGTCTTTTATTGTTTTAATACTGATGATTTTGGCATACAGCTCATGAAAACCCCAAATTCCTATCTCAAAAAATTAGCATATCATGAAAAGGTTCTCTAAACGAGCTATTAACCTAATCATCTGAATCAACTAATTAACTCTAGACACCTGCAAAAGATTTCTGAGGCTTTTAAAAACTCCCAGCCGGTTTCATTACTCAAAACCGCAATCATGGGTAAGACTGCCGACCTGACTGCTGTCCAGAAGGCCATCATTGACATCCTCAAGCAAGAGGTAAGACACAGAAAGAAATTTCTGAACAAATAGGCTGTTCTTAGAGTGCTGTATCAAGGCACCTCAGTGGGAAGTCTGTGGGAAGGAAAAAGTGTGGCAAAAAACGCTGCACAACGAGAAGAGGTGACCGGACCCTGAGGAAGATTGTGGAGAAGGACCGATTCCAGACCTTGGGGGACCTGCGGAAGCAGTGGACTGAGTCTGGAGTAGAAACATCCAGAGCCACCGTGCACAGGCGTGTGCAGGAAATGGGCTACAGGTGCCGCATTCCCCAGGTCAAGCCACTTTTGAACCAGAAACAGCGGCAGAAGCGCCTGACCTGGGCTACAGAGAAGCAGCACTGGACTGTTGCTCAGTGGTCCAAAGTACTTTTTTCGGATGAAAGCAAATTTTGCATGTCAATCGGAAATCAAGGTGCCAGAGTCTGGAGGAAGACTGAGGAGAAGGAAATGCCAAAATGCCTGAAGTCCAGTGTCAAGTACCCACAGTCAGTGATGGTCTGGGGTGCCATGTCAGCTGCTGGTGTTGGTCCACTGTGTTTTATCAAGGGCAGGGTCAATGCAGCTAGCTATCAGGAGATTTTGGAGCACTTCATGCTTCCATCTGCTGAAAAGCTTTATGGAGATGAAGATTTCATTTTTCAGCACGACCTGGCACCTGCTCACAGTGCCAAAACCACTGGTAAATGGTTTACTGTGCTCAATTGGCCTGCCAACTCTCCTGACCTGAACCCCATAGAGAATCTGTGGGATATTGTGTTGAGAAAGTTGAGAGACGCAAGACCCAACACTCTGGATGAGCTTAAGGCCGCTATCGAAGCATCCTGGGCTCAGCAGCCTCCATAACACCTCAGCAGTGCCACAGGCTGATCGCCTCCATGCCATACCGCATTGAAGCAGTCATTTCTGCAAAAGGATTCCCGACCAAGTATTGAGTGCATAACTGAACATAATTATTTGAAGGTTGACTTTTTTTTTTTTTTGTATTAAAAACACTTCTTTTATTGGTCGGATGAAATATGCTAATTTTTTTAGATAGGAATTTTGGGTTTTCATGAGCTGTATGCCAAAATGATCAGTATTAAAACAATAAAAGACCTGAAATATTTCAGTTGGTGTGCAATGAATCTAAAATATATGAAAGTTTAATTTTTATCATTACATTATGGAAAATAATGAACTTTATCACAATATGCTAATTTTTTTAGAAGGACCTGTATATAGGCTATTGTGTGAATTTTTGCAGTGTGTATGAAATTAGAATTAAAAGCTTTTTCCCTCTGCATTCTGATATCATTAAACCCTTAAGAAAGTGCTTTGTTGTTGAATGAGAATTTTTTCAATACATTATGTGAAAGTGTAAATGTACAATATAGATGTATATTTAAATTCTAAGAAAATTATTTTTCCATTTGGTGTATTGTTAAACTTTTTCTTTAGAAAATGAAGCATCTCATCCCTGCACTGCAGATTTATGAACATCTAATTGTTAGAATGTTTTTTTTTCTTTTTATGCCGTCCAAGTGCAAATCATGTACAGCAAGTTTTTTTAGTTGCTGAAAATACTAAATATGCACCGAAAATCAAAGTTTACATTTCAGTGTTGACGTTTAAGCAAAATTACAGGTAGGCTACGCCGTGGTAACCATGGTACCATGGTACCTGACGTTGTTTCAACGGTGAATCAACGTTGAAATGCCGGCTGGGATATAAAGATTTCATCAATACGGACTGAAAGGTCAAACATCTCTAAATAATTGGTGTGAAAAATAAGATGACGTCAGAGGAAAATAAAAAAATATAATAACTAACACTTTATCTGAAATTCCTTTTATGTAAGACTAAGACAGGCATAACACAATAATAATGATCTGATGAGAACTGGAGCTCAGAGATGCATGTGTGCGTTTGACTGACTGCACATGTTATATGTCTCTGTTATTGAGGAGATATGATGGATGCTGATTTATTATGATCTGCAGGAAAGGCTTCTAGAACTGAACTTGAGCCTCCAGCACTGATTCTCCATAGACTTGCTGTAGATTTACCAAACGGCAAACATCTAGAAAGCTGTTTTAAAAAGACATGTCGGTGTAATCAGCGTCAGTGCTTGACCTGCTGTGACCCCTGGTGACCCCTAGTGCTGGTGTTTCAGAGCGAGTGTGTCGTGAAACTCCTCGGTCCTTATGTCGTCACCGTCATGACTGTTGAAAGTCACGTCCTGTGTTTTTGTATGGCCACCACACCCCTGAGTACAGGAACAAGTTTCCAAAACAAATACAGGAAATAGGGTCTTACACAGAAGCAAAACAGAGACAGAGAGTCTCAGTGAGACATGTGTGTGTGTCTGGTTTGTGTGTGTGTGTGTGTGTGTGTGTGTAGAGCAGGAGAGTGTCAGTACAGCGTGAGTTCACTGATATCTCTGTGTGTGTGTAGAATCAGGAGAGTGCCTGTACAGTGTGAGTCACTGATATCTGTGTGTGTGTGTAGAATCAGGAGAGTGCCTGTACAGCATGAGTTCACTGATATCTGTGTGTGTGTGTGTGTGTGTGTGTGTGTGTGTGTGTGTGTGTGTGTGTGTGTGCTCGTGTTTATATTACATTGTGGGGACCAAATGTCCCCACAAGTATAGTAAAACCTGAAATCACCTACATTGTGGGGACCAGCCAGCGGTCCCCATGAGGAGAACAGCGTATAAATCACACTAAGTAATGTTTTTTGAAAATGTAAAAATGCAGAATGTCTCCTGTGATGGGTAGGTTTAGGGACAGGGGCAGTGTAAGGGGACAGAATACATAGTTTGTACAGTATAAAAACCATTACGCCTATGGAGAGTCCCCACAAAGATAGCGAACCAGACATGTGTGTGTGTGTGTGTGTGTGTGTAGAGCAGGAGAGTGTCAGTACAGTGTGAGTTCACTGATATCTGTGTGTGTGTGTGTGTGTGTAAAATCAGGAGAGTGCCTGTACAGCGTGAGTCACTGAAATCTGTGTGTGTGTGTGTGTGTAATCAGGATAGTGCCTGTACAGCGTGAGTCACTGATATCTGTGTGTGTGTGTGGGTGTCTCGCGCCACATCATGGCAATTTAAAATCTTAAACGCCCGTTGTAACTGCCATCGTTAATGCAGCAGAGAAACTATGCTTTGGACATTAGTACTGAACATGTGCTTAGTTGCAGCACTAAGATCGGCCTTTAAACAAGCCTTGTCTAGCGGCCGCGTCTACAAACAACAACAGCAGCAAACCCATGACCCTGTCCCGCAAACATCACTGGACGGTGTGGATGTCCCTTCCGATTTTAACAACTATGTGTGTAAAATTTTCACCTCATTCGATTATAAATGGAGCCAGCCTCCAAAAGGGATGAACCTGTCCTGTGATTTTTCTCTCTCATACAACACTCTCCAGTCCAGACACGATGTTCTTACACACTAACATATTGTAAGGCTGGTGCCAGTATGTCTGACCGACCCCTCAATGAAACAAAAGGCTCTCCTGAGAATTAACACTTGAACTCCCTCTTGAATATGTAACTCCCTCTTGCATATGTAACAGAACCTTTGGAGAGTGCCTGTAGAATCAGGAGAGTGCCTGTACAGCGTGAGTTCACTGATATCTGTGTGTGTGTGTGTGTGTAGAATCAGGAGAGAGCACACAGTGCAGTTCACACTTCACCCACACTATCTCCTCCTCCTCACCTGAAATACACTGAAAACGTATGCAATGTTATGTGCGTACAAAATGTAACTATTCATGTTTGGTGTCCTTTAAAGTGTCACAGTGCACCTGGTAAAATGGTCTCATTATCCCAACTATAATGAAAAGCTAAAAGAAGTTATGAAATATGAGAAAAGTGATGTGTCTCTTAAAAGATGTTCCCGATTCAAGCTACCTCCTGTATGTAAAACAAGGCAGATCTCACAGCGTGAGCTCCTGAATAGATAACCAAAATCTAATTATAATGACAGACACCACCATTTGGTAAGAATTTAATTATCTGGGTTTATAAGGAAAAGGTGCAAAAGGTTTGAGTAGTCTGTAGGTTGACTGCCCGCACAATCGATCGCTGTGCGTAATTTTGTTGACAGGTAATAATTTCTACAAATTCCGTGATTTCTGAATTATTGTTATGATATGCTAAACTGATTATTTTATCCTTTTGAATTGGATTTCGAATTATTGCTTCATTACCTGGTCAATAAATTGTAAACGTTTGATTTTATTCTAACCGACTCTGAGAATTGTTTGTTCCCAAGTAGATTATCGGATTCGTATATATCCACAAGTTTGCGTCAGAGTTTAGTGACGACTAATACCTGATATCAGATTCAAGTGTGCTTGAATGAGGAGACGGGTTAATTTCTGTCTAGGATCAGCTAATGCTGTTTGATCAATCTAGATCTGGTGACGTCTAAATACCTCTGCTCTAATTTAATGTTACTTTAGATAAGTGCACGTGGAATACCAATTGACCAAAACAAAGTTAAGGTAAGGTTGATCGAATATCTTTAATGGTGGTCAGTACCTCTACTAGAGTAAACTATTGAATGAAGTTCCTGAGGTGGCATTCAAGGGGGCTAATGTATATGTCTTCGATTGTGTACGTATGAATTACGGCAAATACCAGATATTTAGCCAAATTACCTCTGTTTTGATAATGGAGACCTGGTGAGGAACTCAAAGCGATATAGTTTCCTGATCTTTAACGGGTAAAATATAATCAGAGTTCAAAAGAATAAACAAATGTTCGCTAATGTTTAAAGGGTAACTAAATCCCTGGTCAGAGCCTGATTCCACCCACTGGCAATATTTGAAAAATGCTGGAAAAGTGGCCAGACCCCACTTAGGAAATAAATACTCTAACCTGATTGTTTTCAATACTCGCAATTCCAACTCCTGACTCGCTACAGTGGTTTTGACGAAACAAGATGGTTTTTATACTGCCAAGGGTGTGTTAGCTCGTACCTAGGGCGTGGTGAGCTGGTACCAAGGGCGTGGTAGCTGGTACTAAGGGCGTGGTGAGCTGGTACCAAGGGCGTGTTAGCTCGTACCAAGGGCGTGGTAGCTGGTACTAAGGGCATGGTAAGCTGGCACCAAGGGCGTGTTAGCTCGTACCAAGGGCATGGTAAGCTGGCACCAAGGGCGTGTTAGCTCGTACCAAGGGCATGGTGAGCTGGCACCAAGGGCGTGGTAGCTGGTACCAAGGGCGTGGTGAGCTGGTACCAAGGGCGTGGTAGCTCGTAACAAGAGCGTGGTAGCTCGTACCACGGGCTTGTTAGCTCGTACCAAGGGCGTGGTGAGCTGGTACCAAGGGCGTGGTAGCTGGTACCAAGGGCGTGGTGAGCTGGTACCAAGGGCGTGGTAGCTGGTACCAAGGGCGTGGTAAGCTGGTACCAAGGGCGTGGTAGCTCGTAACAAGAGCGTGGTAGCTCGTACCACGGGCTTGTTAGCTCGTACCAAGGGCGTGGTAGCTCGTACCAAGGGCGTGGTGAGCTGGTACCAAGGGCGTGGTAGCTGGTACCAAGGGCGTGGTGAGCTGGTACTAAGGGCGTGGTGAGCTGGACCAAGGGCGTGGTAGCTCGCACAGACGGCGTGGTGAGCTGGAACCTGCTTACGTCACCATCAACCGCTTACATCACAAACCACCGCAAACATCCAATAGGAAAATCCAACTGCAGTAGCCACTGTTCAACCTGAAGAGGGCAGCACTCAGACATTTTTACACCATTATTGTAGAATTAAAACACTTTATACCCAAATGTCAAAAAAGTTACTCGAATCAATGAACAGCATTAATCATTAACTAAAAAAAGTTGGTTTAGGGTTTAGTTACCCTTTAATGATGCACGGATATCATTAAAACCTTTTTCATTTTATGGAGTCAGATGAAATAACGAGTCAATACTTATGAGAAAATATATTGCATTTAATCTTGTGTTGCGTGAAAGGAAAGGCAAGAAATACGCAGATACCTTCCTCCGTTTTATTGGAAAACCCCCATTAGACCAATAGACGGCCTTACAATATGTTGGTTGTCTTTACATCAGAATAATAATTTATTAGATTAAATTATTATTATTATTATTATTATTATTAAATAATTTTTAGTCATATTACAAAATTTATTGAGGCCAATCATATAAAATAACATTATAAACTGAAAAGCGGGCCTGTCCCCATATATTAAGTCACTTCAGCACGTGTCATTCGCAGATAAAGCGCCAGACGCTCAATTCGCGCGAACTTGACGAGCGAATGAGGCGTACTCGCGTCTACCGCGCCGTGCTCTACGACTCATTCGTGCCCCAGGAATTTTTGATGCGCGTAATTTTCTGATGTCTTTGCATTGACTTAACATTGAAATCACTCACGCCAGACTTTATTCGCGTCTGGTGTGAACGCACCATGAGCGATAAATATCCAGTGGAATAACGTCGGTCTGTATTACTTCCTGGATTGAGAAACAGCTGAGGTGCGTTCCATTCGACCATATGTGGACTGCGAAGTGGACTTCACAGGGTATTTCACCATCTTAAGTGAGATTCCAATCTGAAGGGAACGAACATGTTCAGTTCGAAGGGCACTGCAAACGGCATAGGGAATAAGGGAACATTGATACATCACTTCACAGGAAGTGGAGAGCGATGATCACCCAACTGTCATTGCGCACCACGTCATCACCAGTCAGAGCGGTAATAAATAACGATGGAGGAGTTTACGTATGTGTAGTATTTATACATTTTGTCATTATTATACAAATATTTATAGTACTTTTAACGGTTATTGGGGTGAATATTACATTTACATATACTATTTTTGTATAGGACTTTATTTATGAACAATTATCATAACAATTTACCTGAATGTAGCCAGCTTAGCTAGTTTGTGAAGTAAAGAAAAAGTAAATTAAAATATTAATGTAAGCCTATATATATTTATGTTAATAACATAATCTGTGCAACCCTGTTGTTGACGTTCATTGATGACATTTGCAGGGCATTCCAAATGAACGGTTATTGTCAGCGAAGTCCACTTCTATAACTCAATGTTAGACTGCATAGATTTGGTCAGCCGGAACTGGGAACACTTCCCTTAAATCCTTATGTACTCGTTACATCATAAGAAGAATGGCATCTTCGGTAATTTGAGTGTCTTTGTTTATCCCGAGGTTTTCCCGCAGCCTGCCGGATCCAGGCCGTATCCAGATCTGACGAGGAGCTTCGCCTGGACCCGATGAGAATGCAGTGCTGAAGTGCCAACTAGCCTCTCCCTATGGAGGATCCCTTTCCCACTCTACAGATAAAGCGTTGTGAATTTCGTGTCACGTACCTACCCCGAAGTGATAAATAAAACAAAATTCTGTATCAAATTTATAGATAAGACAAGTAGTTTGTTCAGGCATTGTTTTGTAGGGAATTACAAACCTGCGCACGTATATTCAAACGTACATAACTATAGAATCAATTCTTAATGCGCATGTGAAAACCATCAGCGTTTATCACAGGTTTACGTTTAAAGTCTGTTTAGAGACATTCATATACATTTTTATCTTACAGTTACTGTAAATCCGGCCTCTAGTTCATAAACGCCAGAGGAGAACTGGCCCCCGACTGAGCCTGGGTTCTCCCAAGGTTTTTTTTTCTCCATTGGGTCACTTGATGGAGTTTTTCGGTTCCTTGCCACTGTTGCCAGTTGGCGATATTCAAATTAATTAACCAATCATTAAAACCATTGATCAGCTCTACCAAACGTGGATGTTTTTCCACTAAGAAACAAACATTGTTATGTTTTTTGATTGATACTGTGAAGCTGCTTTGATGCAATCTATATTGTGAAAAGCGCTATATAAATATACTTGACTTGACTTGACATGACTGAACCTGTGTGTTCCTTAAATGACTTCCTGATTTGAAAGTGAGGGATAATGCTTTAAAAATACTTTTCCAGACAATCACCAGTGTTTGTGACACCCATGTAACCGCGGGTTCGCGATATTTTGACTGTGGGTTAGTTTGCCGTGTTGAAAGTCACGTCCTATGTTTTTGTATGGCCACCACACCCCTGAGTACAGGAACAAGTCTCCAAAACAAATACAGGAAATAGGGTCTTACACAGAAGCAAAACAGAGACAGAGAGTCTCAGTGAGACATGTGTGTGTGTCTGGTTTGTGTGTGTGTGTGTGTGTGTGTCTGGTTTGTGTGTGTGTGTGTGTGTGTGTGTGTGTGTGTGTAGAGCAGGAGAGTGTCAGTACAGTGCGAGTTCACTCATATCTGTGTGTGTGTGTGTGTGTGTGTTTTTGAATATACGTGCGCAGGTTTGTAATTCCCTACAAAACCATGCCTGAACAAACTGCTTGTCTATAAATTTGATACAGAATTTTGTTTTAATTTATCACTTCGGGGTAGGTACGCGAAACGAAATTCACAACGCTTTATCTGTAGAGTGGGAAAGGGATCCTCCATAGGGAGAGGCTAGTTGGCACTTCAGCACTGCATTGTCATATATCTAAATTATTGCTTACTAATCATAGGAGCAGATCTAAATTATATTGTCATCGGGTCCAGGCGAAGCTCCTCGTCAGATCTGGATACGGCCTGGATCCGGCAGGCTGCGGGAAAACCTCGGGATAAACAAAGACACTAATATTAGCGTAGATGCCATTCTTCTTATGATGTAACGAGTACATCAGGATTTAAAGGTCCCCTGACATGAAATGTTCACTTTCTGAGGTTTTTTAACATTAATATTAGTTCCCCTAGCCTGTATTTGGTCCCCTCGTGTCTAGAAATTTCAGTCGGTGTAAACCGAGTTTTGGCTATCTTTCTCTGCCTGTGAGAAAATGAGATCTCAGACGGGCTGATCTTGAATCTCCCCTATATGACGTCATATAGGGGAAAGTTACCTCCCCCTTCTCTGCTTTGCCCGCCCATGAGAAAACGAGCTAGGAAGTACGAACGCGCGCGTGCGATTTTAGTTTATCCTCGAGAGATGTCATGGCGTATGACCGATCGAAGCACAACAGTTGAATAGAGAGATATAATGGCTTGCAAACGAGCGAAGCATGGCAGTTGATCAGTGTTCGGATGTACAAATGAACACAAAAGTATTTTTTAGTTCCTTCATCCGAGCCTCTGAAGAAACAATGGGTTAATTTTACTTTCTCTGGAAATGCGCCAACACAACTTCCCAAAGTTTTGGATGGTCCAAACATTTCACAGACGACTGTTTCGTTTCCTCAACTTGGGCCAATACAGAGCTGGCCTCGATGAACGAAAATAAATCGATCGAGCTACCAAGCAACAATTCAAGTTCAAGTTCAGACAGGTAACTTAATCTTTCTCTCAAAATCGTTCAATCGAGTTTATCTGGACAACTCGTTATGAAATCAATGACGCACGTGACTGCACTTACTGTATACATCATCGTGTTTGCATTGGTGAAAGCATTAGAGAGAGTGCAGAAACTGCGTTGTCTCGCGATCAACACACTGTCATCTGTTTGCTCAATGCTCATCACAGCAACATTTTATGTGATGGGAATAGATCTAAATACTTTAAAAACTTCTCACGATTCGTTCATCTCGATAGCTGTATTAGTAAAAACGTATAATAGCTGTAGTAAAAGTATTCGAGAGAGTTTCACATGTAATACGTAGCTATTTCATATGCACGCATGTCAGCCAATCACAGCGGAGGCCGGTTACACACAGCAGACACGCCCCTCGAAACAGTGCGTTTGGGCTCAGGGCAAAAATCAGGCTAGGAAAAATGCCTTTTATTTCTAAATTATGACTATTTTTGATCTAAAAAACATACTAACATTATAAGGGCAACCCAGGAAACATTATAAAATAATAAAATAACCCCATGTCAGGGGACCTTTAAGGGAAGTGTTCCCAGTTCCAGCTGACCTAATCTATACAGCCAAACATTGAATTATAGAAGTCTATAATGTATTATGTGTATGCTAGGGCAAAGAGATGTGTCTTTAATCGAGCTTTGAACTGACAGAGTGTGTCTGCTTCCCGGACAATGGTAGGAAGACTATTCCAAAGTTTTGGTCCTAAATAGGAAAAGGATCTACCGCCAGCAGTCGATTTTGATATTCTAGCTATTATTAACTGGCCGGAATTTTGAGATCGCAATAGATCTGAAGGACTATAATGCGTTAAGAGCTCGCTCAAGTACTGCGGAGCTAAACCATTTAGTGCTTTGTAAGTAATCAACAATATTTTAAAATGTATACGATGTTTAATAGGCAGCCAATGCAGTGTTGACAGAACCGGGCTAATATGGTCATACTTCCTGGTTCTGGTAAGAACTCGAGCTGCTGTGTTTTGAACTAGCTGTAGTTTGTTTATTAAGCGTGCAGGGCAACCACCCAGTAGAGCATTACAATAATCTAGTCTTGATGTCATGACTAATTGCATGAACCAATTGTTCCGCATTTGTCAATGAGAGCATATGACGTAATTTAGATATATTTAAGATAGAAAAATGCGGTTTTACAGATACTAGATACGTGACTTTCAAATGAAATTGCTGTGAAAAGCAATAGGGTTGTGTGAGAGAGGTGTAGGTGGATTGTAAGCAAACAATAATGTACTGGTTAGAGAAGGAACTGGCATGTAGGGGAAGAATGGGAAGGATGAGCTGATAGAATTTATGGAAGTCAAATTAAGTTGAAATGGTATGAAAAATGAGTTTCAGATTAAAAATAATGAGGCATTGAGCAGCAATAGGGTTGTTGATACTGTTTTTATTGCCATGCATTATGAAGTGCATTTCCAGCTCAGTATAGAGACTGGTTAAGGCAGGAACAGCTGCTACACTGGTGAAAATGACAGTCTATCTGAATGATGATGACAATGATGAGAAATATGATGCAAGTAGCGACAGCTACACAGAAACGTATTGAGTGTATGTTTTCTTTTTATGTGAAAGCAATGATAAGAAATGAGGGTCAAAAGCAGCAGTCTTCCGTGTTATGAGAATGAACACTATAGGGGTGGCAGTGGCTCAGTGGTTCATGTAGATTGTCTCCAAACCGGAAGGTTGGTGGTTCAATCCCCGGTTCCACCTGACCAAGTGTCTCATGAGCAAGACACCTAACCCCGGCTGCTCCCGACGAGCTGGATCGCCTTGCATGACTGACACCGCCGTCGGTGTGTGAATTGGTGAATTTGAGGCAATGTGGCCATTGGGTCTGTGAAAGCGCTATATAAATGCAGTCCATTTTCTATTACCATATAGGGTTTGAACTGAGGGATTTTTATTATACTTTTATTCTTTGACCTGCTGAAATAACCTGATGGTTTAGTGTTTTTTTTTTTTTCTTACTGATCTGTACACTTTCTTGTTGATGTTGAGGTGACTGCGGGTCCAGTTTCACTGGGAGTGCAATAACAGTGCTTATTGTCACATCCACCGTCTGTCTTCCTCATCTGTCTCTGCACTACACTTCCCAGAACCCTCTGTCATCATCACCTGCACCTGCTCCTCATCACCATCATCACCATCACCTGTTGTCTTGTCATTATCTGTGTATTTAAGTTCCCCTCTCACTCCTTGTGATTGTTGGTTATTGTTTGTGCACTAGCACACTGTTTATTGGGGTATTTACTTATTGGAATAAAACCTTTGCTATTTTGTATCTTCGCCTACCCTCATCTTCTTCATCCACCCGTTGACGTTACACTTATTCATTCAGCCCGGCTTCACTTTTTTTTTTTAACTTGCTTGCTAATAGTTAAGGGACTATCCCTACAAAAACAGCCTTAAGCTTTCTTCTTTCTAAATATTATTTCACAAATGTTTAAGAACATATACATTTTTATCTTAGTTACTGTAAATCCGGCCTCTAGTTCATAAACGGCAGAGGAGAACTGGCCCCCGACTGAGCCTGGGTTCTCCCAAGGTTTTTTTTTCTCCATTGGGTCACCTGATGGAGTTTTAGGACACCATTAGGTCACCTGATGGAGTTTTAGGACACCATTAGGTCACCTGATGGAGTTTTTCGGTTCCTTGCCACTGTTGCCTTTGGCTTGCTCAGTTGGGGATATTCAAATTAATGAATCAATCATCAATTCCATTGATCAGCTCTACCAAACGTGGATGTTTTTTCCACTAAGAAACGAACATTGTTATGTTGTTTTGATTGATACTGTGAAGCTGCTTTGATACAATTTATATTGTGACAAGCGCTATATAAATATACTTGACTTGACTTGACTAAGAAGAGTGATCATTTATGCAAAAATCAGGGAAGAGTATAAGTGTGATGATTCGACTTAAAATTTGTCTTATTGTTTATAATTATGATTATGGGTAATCTGAATGATAAAAGTGGGGATTTGTTATGGAAATTTTAATTTCACATTGATCAGTGTTTGATTACGAGGTCATGTGTGTCTATTCATTCACATACAATGGATAATGCAAAGCAATATCATGTGGTTTTGATTATGTATGTTCATAATGCATAGAGAGGCAGAAGCGTGACTCAAGAGAATGGACCAGGTCAATAAGGCAAGATGGGACTAGTTAGTAAAAATGTAGACTAAGCAATATAGATTTCTTTGTTTCCTTCCTATCATGTGACCTCTGGCCTGTCTCCAAGTGTGTCATTCCTTTGCATAGGCAACTATGTACTGGACTGAGCCTATTTGTTCTTGCAAGAATAAATACTTTTCTTTTTACTAATTTGACTCTGACTGTCTCTTACGCAGTGATGTCTGTTTAATGAATTTTTGCCACAACAGTAGTGTTAGAGGTTTTGTTAGTGTGTGTGTGTGATGGGTGTGTTAGAGGTCGGGTTAGTGTGTGTGTGTGATGGGTAGTGTTAGAGGTCGGGTTAGTTTGTGTGATGGGTAGGTTTAGAGGTCGGGTTAGAGTGTGTGTGAGAGATGGGTAGTGTTAGAGGTCGGGTTAGTGTGTGTGTGTTTGTGTGATGGGTAGTGTTAGAGGTCGGGTTAGTGTGTGTGTGTTTGTGTGATGGATAGGTTTAGAGGTCGGGTTAGAGTGTGTGTGTGTGTGTGTGTGAGAGATGGGTAGTGTTAGAGGTCGGGTTAGTGTGTGTGTGTTTGTGTGATGGGTAGTGTTAGAGGTCGGGTTAGTGTGTGTGTGTTTGTGTGATGGATAGGTTTAGAGGTTGGGTTAGTGTGTGTGTGTTTGTGTGATGGGTAGGTTTAGAGGTTGGGTTAGTGTGTGTGTTTGTGTGATGGGTAGGTTTAGAGGTTGGGTTAGTGTGTGTGTGTGTGTTTGTGTGATGGGTAGGTTTAGAGGTTGGGTTAGTGTGTGTGATGGGTAGGTTTAGAGGTCAGGTTAGTGTGTGTGCGTGTGTGTGTGTGATGGGTAGGTTTAGAGGTCGGTTAGTGTGTGTGTAAGGGTGGGTTTCCTGCAGGGGTTCAGGCTGCAAGACTGCCGAATGACTAAAGAAACGTTATTAGCAAGATGGTAGAAAATGTACATTTCTTGTCTATTATCACCCACTGCCACTTATACCAATGATGGAAATAAGTGCAGTTTCTATGTGGCATCATCACATACATTTTGGAGTTCACTGTTTTTTTTTCTTTTTCTTTTTCTCTTAATGTATAATATTGTAATTATTAGCATGATTGGAGAATCAAGATGTATCTCCATTATTATGAACTATGTAGTGCTCCATTATATCTGTCATTTGTACCACGTGCCGTGACTGTTGGCTTGTTGGACTTCATGCAGTACTGCGCAGACCGATCGGCGGCTGACTTGAAGCAGTGCATGCCGGTTAGAAATGTTGTCCGACTTGATACAGCGCCGATGCCACGTGACTGTGACGTGTGCAATCAAAGTACCGCAAGAGTGATTCGAGAGTTCTGATGACGACACTGCAGTTCCACGATTGGCCGGATTCACCGCATGACAACGATCACGTGCGTTTTGTTTATTCTCATGTCTTTAGTTACACTAAAGCTCACAAATCAGTTTGTTATAGCAGTAAACACTCTTTTCATGTAGTCGCGATGTTATATTGTGTCATGTTTATCAAAACAAAACTGATTAAAAAACGTAGACTCACTTCATTGATAGTAGAGGCTTATGTTGAACTTTATTCTTGTTCAAACAGATGCTGTAAGAAGCAGTACATAAAGTTTTGAATGAAAATGTCTCTGAAACATCTGTGTATTAGGCAAAAATTGCATTTATTTCACTTCAGCTGTTGTAAAGTATGCAAAGACCACGTGAACGGTCACAACGGGAACCAGAAGTGTCCGACCAGTGTTGGGTATTGTTACTTTGGAAAGTAGTTAATTAGGTTACAACGTTACCATCAATTAAAAGTAATCAGTTACGTTACAGCATTATCTATTCATAAAAGTAACGCGTTAGAGTACTCATGCGTTACCAAAAATTAAAAGCTGTTTGCAGCGCCTCACACATGCTGCAGCTTAATTGACAGACACGGCCCCCTTTAAATGCACCTAGAAGTCGTGACTCCTGGCAATGAATAACGTCAGTCATCCGACTAAATTAACACTGCGGGATAACAATAACAGGAAAGACAGTCATCAATAGGCTATTCCACATAGCGTTTTATTTATTTATTATCACAGAACATATTAATCAAAATTCACACCTTCCCAGCCCCTTTTCGTTGACAAATTGAAAATAATGTGCGTTCTTCCATACTGCAAACGCTGTCCTCTCTGTTATCTTGCCGGGAGTTCGAAAACACACACACACACACACACACACACACACACACACACACACACACACACACACACACACACACACAGGGGGGAGCAGGGCACAGACGTATCACACCCATTGACATTATGATTACAGCGCTTCGGCTCCGCTGATACATCCGCAGGTGGCACAGTAGACCTAGGCATACTACTGTTGGACAAAAAACAGGCTGCAGTCGGGATTTTCCTTTCCTTAAAATAACGGATTACTTTTTTTTTTAAATAACGAAATTACTGATTACTTAACACACAAAACTAACGCGTTAAGTTACACATATCACGAAAAAGGTAATTAGAGTACTCTAACGCGTTACTTTATAACGCGTTACCCACAACACTGTGTCCGACTTCACGTCTCCGTTTGCAGCTCCTCCCCGCCTGAACACGGCTACTCTCGCCAATCGCTTACATCCAGCCGCAGCCGATGTCGAACACACAATAGGCTTGTTTGAGATGAGCAAAATCTGCGCAGAACCGATCACCGGTGATCAGTGCGAGATGCATGCCGGTTAGAAATGTGTCCGAGAGCGGTCCGCCTGGCTCTGATGTCATGCTGACGTATGTCAAAAAACTCTCGCGAACACAAGGCGCACGCGTCGGATTCTGCAGTCGCGTGCAGTTGCTCTCCACCGACTGTGCTGATCAAAAGCATGATGGGAAATGACTTGCTGACGACACATCTTAATGCTCATTGGTTTAAACAACCGTGATGTATTGTTCTCTTTTTTAAATTTTGATTTTAAAACTCTGGTATCATGTTTTATGTGCATTTATGTGTGAATAAACTCTCTGACAGTGCGATATGGGTTATGTGATGTCATTTTTGTAGAAAATAAAAAAATAAAACATGTCTGTAATTAAAGAAAAAAATATTGATAAACACGTATTTGGAATGGAATT
>JAULUF010000161.1:20000-39985 GCA_031834385.1 Semotilus atromaculatus | reverse complement strand
ACACACGAGCTGATGTATCTGGATCAGGAGATCTCTGACACACACACACGAGCTGATGTATCTGGATCAGGAGATCTCTGACACACACACACGAGCTGATGGAACTGGATCAGGAGATCTCTGACACACACACACGAGCTGATGTAACTGGATCAGGAGATCTCTGACACACACACGAGCTGATGTAACTGGATCAGGAGATCTCTGACACACACACACGAGCTGATGTATCTGGATCAGGAGATCTCTGACACACACACACGAGCTGATGTATCTGGATCAGGAGATCTCTGACACACACACGAGCTGATGTAACTGGATCAGGAGATCTCTGACACACACACACGAGCTGATGTAACTGGATCAGGAGATCTCTGACACACACACGAGCTGATGTAACTGGATCAGGAGATCTCTGACACACACACACGAGCTGATGGAACTGGATCAGGAGATCTCTGACACACACACACGAGCTGATGTAACTGGATCAGGAGATCTCTGACACACACACACGAGCTGATGTAACTGGATCAGGAGATCTCTGACACACACACACGAGCTGATGTAACTGGATCAGGAGATCTCTGACACACACACACGAGCTGATGTAACTGGATCAGGAGATCTCTGACACACACACACGAGCTGATGTACCTGGATCAGGAGATCTCTGACACACACACACGAGCTGATGTAACTGGATCAGGAGATCTCTGACACACACACGAGCTGATGTAACTGGATCAGGAGATCTCTGACACACACACACACGAGCTGATGTATCTGGATCAGGAGATCTCTGACACACACACACGAGCTGATGTATCTGGATCAGGAGATCTCTGACACACACACGAGCTGATGTAACTGGATCAGGAGATCTCTGACACACACACACGAGCTGATGGAACTGGATCAGGAGATCTCTGACACACACACACGAGCTGATGTAACTGGATCAGGAGATCTCTGACACACACACACGAGCTGATGTATCTGGATCAGGAGATCTCTGACACACACACACGAGCTGATGTAACTGGATCAGGAGATCTCTGACACACACACGAGCTGATGTATCTGGATCAGGAGATCTCTGACACACACACGAGCTGATGGAACTGGATCAGGAGATCTCTGACACACACACGAGCTGATGTATCTGGATCAGGAGATCTCTGACACACACACGAGCTGATGTATCTGGATCAGGAGATCTCTGACACACACACGAGCTGATGTAACTGGATCAGGAGATCTCTGACACACACACACGAGCTGATGTATCTGGATCAGGAGATCTCTGACACACACACACGAGCTGATGTATCTGGATCAGGAGATCTCTGACACACACACACGAGCTGATGTATCTGGATCAGGAGATCTCTGACACACACACACGAGCTGATGTATCTGGATCAGGAGATCTCTGACACACACACGAGCTGATGTATCTGGATCAGGAGATCTCTGACACACACACACGAGCTGATGTATCTGGATCAGGAGATCTCTGACACACACACACGAGCTGATGTATCTGGATCAGGAGATCTCTGACACACACACACGAGCTGATGTATCTGGATCAGGAGATCTCTGACACACACACACGAGCTGATGGAACTGGATCAGGAGATCTCTGACACACACACACGAGCTGATGTAACTGGATCAGGAGATCTCTGACACACACACGAGCTGATGTATCTGGATCAGGAGATCTCTGACACACACACGAGCTGATGGAACTGGATCAGGAGATCTCTGACACACACACACGAGCTGATGTATCTGGATCAGGAGATCTCTGACACACACACACGAGCTGATGTATCTGGATCAGGAGATCTCTGACACACACACACGAGCTGATGTAACTGGATCAGGAGATCTCTGACACACACACACGAGCTGATGTAACTGGATCAGGAGATCTCTGACACACACACGAGCTGATGTATCTGGATCAGGAGATCTCTGACACACACACACGAGCTGATGTAACTGGATCAGGAGATCTCTGACACACACACACGAGCTGATGTATCTGGATCAGGAGATCTCTGACACACACACACGAGCTGATGTATCTGGATCAGGAGATCTCTGACACACACACACGAGCTGATGTAACTGGATCAGGAGATCTCTGACACACACACACGAGCTGATGTATCTGGATCAGGAGATCTCTGACACACACACACGAGCTGATGTATCTGGATCAGGAGATCTCTGACACACACACACGAGCTGATGTAACTGGATCAGGAGATCTCTGACACACACACACGAGCTGATGTATCTGGATCAGGAGATCTCTGACACACACACACGAGCTGATGTAACTGGATCAGGAGATCTCTGACACACACACACGAGCTGATGTATCTGGATCAGGAGATCTCTGACACACACACGAGCTGATGTAACTGGATCAGGAGATCTCTGACACACACACACGAGCTGATGGAACTGGATCAGGAGATCTCTGACACACACACACGAGCTGATGTATCTGGATCAGGAGATCTCTGACACACACACACGAGCTGATGTAACTGGATCAGGAGATCTCTGACACACACACGAGCTGATGTATCTGGATCAGGAGATCTCTGACACACACACACGAGCTGATGGAACTGGATCAGGAGATCTCTGACACACACACACGAGCTGATGTAACTGGATCAGGAGATCTCTGACACACACACGAGCTGATGTATCTGGATCAGGAGATCTCTGACACACACACACGAGCTGATGTATCTGGATCAGGAGATCTCTGACACACACACGAGCTGATGTAACTGGATCAGGAGATCTCTGACACACACACGAGCTGATGTATCTGGATCAGGAGATCTCTGACACACACACACGAGCTGATGTAACTGGATCAGGAGATCTCTGACACACACACACGAGCTGATGTAACTGGATCAGGAGATCTCTGACACACACACGAGCTGATGGAACTGGATCAGGAGATCTCTGACACACACACGAGCTGATGGAACTGGATCAGGAGATCTCTGACACACACACGAGCTGATGGAACTGGATCAGGAGATCTCTGACACACACACACGAGCTGATGTAACTGGATCAGGAGATCTCTGACACACACACGAGCTGATGGAACTGGATCAGGAGATCTCTGACACACACACACGAGCTGATGTAACTGGATCAGGAGATCTCTGACACACACACACGAGCTGATGGAACTGGATCAGGAGATCTCTGACACACACACACGAGCTGATGTAACTGGATCAGGAGATCTCTGACACACACACGAGCTGATGTATCTGGATCAGGAGATCTCTGACACACACACGAGCTGATGTAACTGGATCAGGAGATCTCTGACACACACACGAGCTGATGTATCTGGATCAGGAGATCTCTGACACACACACACGAGCTGATGTAACTGGATCAGGAGATCTCTGACACACACACACGAGCTGATGTAACTGGATCAGGAGATCTCTGACACACACACGAGCTGATGGAACTGGATCAGGAGATCTCTGACACACACACACGAGCTGATGTAACTGGATCAGGAGATCTCTGACACACA
The DNA here is from genome assembly GCA_031834385.1 of Semotilus atromaculatus. Lineage (NCBI taxonomy): Eukaryota > Metazoa > Chordata > Actinopteri > Cypriniformes > Leuciscidae > Semotilus > Semotilus atromaculatus. Next base: position 36,381 of record JAULUF010000161.1, on the reverse strand, counting down.
CACACACGAGCTGATGGAACTGGATCAGGAGATCTCTGACACACACACACGAGCTGATGGAACTGGATCAGGAGATCTCTGACACACACACACGAGCTGATGTAACTGGATCAGGAGATCTCTGACACACACACGAGCTGATGTAACTGGATCAGGAGATCTCTGACACACACACACACGAGCTGATGGAACTGGATCAGGAGATCTCTGACACACACACACGAGCTGATGGAACTGGATCAGGAGATCTCTGACACACACACGAGCTGATGTAACTGGATCAGGAGATCTCTGACACACACACGAGCTGATGTATCTGGATCAGGAGATCTCTGACACACACACACGAGCTGATGTATCTGGATCAGGAGATCTCTGACACACACACACGAGCTGATGTAACTGGATCAGGAGATCTCTGACACACACACACGAGCTGATGTAACTGGATCAGGAGATCTCTGACACACACACGAGCTGATGTAACTGGATCAGGAGATCTCTGACACACACACACGAGCTGATGTAACTGGATCAGGAGATCTCTGACACACACACGAGCTGATGTATCTGGATCAGGAGATCTCTGACACACACACACGAGCTGATGTAACTGGATCAGGAGATCTCTGACACACACACACGAGCTGATGGAACTGGATCAGGAGATCTCTGACACACACACGAGCTGATGTATCTGGATCAGGAGATCTCTGACACACACACACGAGCTGATGTAACTGGATCAGGAGATCTCTGACACACACACACGAGCTGATGTAACTGGATCAGGAGATCTCTGACACACACACGAGCTGATGTAACTGGATCAGGAGATCTCTGACACACACACACGAGCTGATGTAACTGGATCAGGAGATCTCTGACACACACACGAGCTGATGTATCTGGATCAGGAGATCTCTGACACACACACACGAGCTGATGTATCTGGATCAGGAGATCTCTGACACACACACACGAGCTGATGTAACTGGATCAGGAGATCTCTGACACACACACGAGCTGATGTAACTGGATCAGGAGATCTCTGACACACACACACGAGCTGATGGAACTGGATCAGGAGATCTCTGACACACACACGAGCTGATGGAACTGGATCAGGAGATCTCTGACACACACACACGAGCTGATGGAACTGGATCAGGAGATCTCTGACACACACACGAGCTGATGTAACTGGATCAGGAGATCTCTGACACACACACACGAGCTGATGGAACTGGATCAGGAGATCTCTGACACACACACACGAGCTGATGGAACTGGATCAGGAGATCTCTGACACACACACACGAGCTGATGGAACTGGATCAGGAGATCTCTGACACACACACACGAGCTGATGGAACTGGATCAGGAGATCTCTGACACACACACGAGCTGATGTAACTGGATCAGGAGATCTCTGACACACACACACGAGCTGATGGAACTGGATCAGGAGATCTCTGACACACACACACGAGCTGATGGAACTGGATCAGGAGATCTCTGACACACACACACGAGCTGATGGAACTGGATCAGGAGATCTCTGACACACACACACGAGCTGATGTATCTGGATCAGGAGATCTCTGACACACACACACGAGCTGATGTAACTGGATCAGGAGATCTCTGACACACACACGAGCTGATGGAACTGGATCAGGAGATCTCTGACACACACACACGAGCTGATGTAACTGGATCAGGAGATCTCTGACACACACACACGAGCTGATGTAACTGGATCAGGAGATCTCTGACACACACACGAGCTGATGGAACTGGATCAGGAGATCTCTGACACACACACACGAGCTGATGTAACTGGATCAGGAGATCTCTGACACACACACACACGAGCTGATGTAACTGGATCAGGAGATCTCTGACACACACACGAGCTGATGGAACTGGATCAGGAGATCTCTGACACACACACGAGCTGATGTATCTGGATCAGGAGATCTCTGACACACACACGAGCTGATGGAACTGGATCAGGAGATCTCTGACACACTCACACGAGCTGATGGAACTGGATCAGGAGATCTCTGACACACACACGAGCTGATGGAACTGGATCAGGAGATCTCTGACACACACACGAGCTGATGTATCTGGATCAGGAGATCTCTGACACACACACACGAGCTGATGTAACTGGATCAGGAGATCTCTGACACACACACGAGCTGATGTAACTGGATCAGGAGATCTCTGACACACACACACGAGCTGATGTATCTGGATCAGGAGATCTCTGACACACACACACGAGCTGATGTAACTGGATCAGGAGATCTCTGACACACACACACGAGCTGATGTATCTGGATCAGGAGATCTCTGACACACACACGAGCTGATGTAACTGGATCAGGAGATCTCTGACACACACACGAGCTGATGTATCTGGATCAGGAGATCTCTGACACACACACACGAGCTGATGTATCTGGATCAGGAGATCTCTGACACACACACACGAGCTGATGTAACTGGATCAGGAGATCTCTGACACACACACACGAGCTGATGGAACTGGATCAGGAGATCTCTGACACACACACACGAGCTGATGTAACTGGATCAGGAGATCTCTGACACACACACACGAGCTGATGTAACTGGATCAGGAGATCTCTGACACACACACACGAGCTGATGTATCTGGATCAGGAGATCTCTGACACACACACACGAGCTGATGTAACTGGATCAGGAGATCTCTGACACACACACACGAGCTGATGTAACTGGATCAGGAGATCTCTGACACACACACACGAGCTGATGTAACTGGATCAGGAGATCTCTGACACACACACACGAGCTGATGGAACTGGATCAGGAGATCTCTGACACACACACGAGCTGATGTATCTGGATCAGGAGATCTCTGACACACACACGAGCTGATGGAACTGGATCAGGAGATCTCTGACACACACACACACGAGCTGATGTAACTGGATCAGGAGATCTCTGACACACACACGAGCTGATGGAACTGGATCAGGAGATCTCTGACACACACACGAGCTGATGTATCTGGATCAGGAGATCTCTGACACACACACGAGCTGATGGAACTGGATCAGGAGATCTCTGACACACACACACGAGCTGATGTATCTGGATCAGGAGATCTCTGACACACACACACGAGCTGATGGAACTGGATCAGGAGATCTCTGACACACACACGAGCTGATGTAACTGGATCAGGAGATCTCTGACACACACACACGAGCTGATGTAACTGGATCAGGAGATCTCTGACACACACACACGAGCTGATGTATCTGGATCAGGAGATCTCTGACACACACACACGAGCTGATGTAACTGGATCAGGAGATCTCTGACACACACACACGAGCTGATGTAACTGGATCAGGAGATCTCTGACACACACACGAGCTGATGTATCTGGATCAGGAGATCTCTGACACACACACACGAGCTGATGGAACTGGATCAGGAGATCTCTGACACACACACACGAGCTGATGGAACTGGATCAGGAGATCTCTGACACACACACACGAGCTGATGTAACTGGATCAGGAGATCTCTGACACACACACACGAGCTGATGTATCTGGATCAGGAGATCTCTGACACACACACGAGCTGATGTAACTGGATCAGGAGATCTCTGACACACACACACGAGCTGATGTAACTGGATCAGGAGATCTCTGACACACACACGAGCTGATGTAACTGGATCAGGAGATCTCTGACACACACACGAGCTGATGGAACTGGATCAGGAGATCTCTGACACACACACACGAGCTGATGGAACTGGATCAGGAGATCTCTGACACACACACACGAGCTGATGTATCTGGATCAGGAGATCTCTGACACACACACACGAGCTGATGGAACTGGATCAGGAGATCTCTGACACACAAACGAGCTGATGTATCTGGATCAGGAGATCTCTGACACACACACACGAGCTGATGGAACTGGATCAGGAGATCTCTGACACACACACACGAGCTGATGGAACTGGATCAGGAGATCTCTGACACACACACGAGCTGATGGAACTGGATCAGGAGATCTCTGACACACACACGAGCTGATGGAACTGGATCAGGAGATCTCTGACACACACACACGAGCTGATGGAACTGGATCAGGAGATCTCTGACACACACACGAGCTGATGTATCTGGATCAGGAGATCTCTGACACACACACACGAGCTGATGTAACTGGATCAGGAGATCTCTGACACACACACACGAGCTGATGGAACTGGATCAGGAGATCTCTGACACACACACACGAGCTGATGTATCTGGATCAGGAGATCTCTGACACACACACGAGCTGATGTAACTGGATCAGGAGATCTCTGACACACACACACGAGCTGATGGAACTGGATCAGGAGATCTCTGACACACACACGAGCTGATGTATCTGGATCAGGAGATCTCTGACACACACACACACGAGCTGATGTATCTGGATCAGGAGATCTCTGACACACACACACGAGCTGATGTATCTGGATCAGGAGATCTCTGACACACACACACGAGCTGATGTAACTGGATCAGGAGATCTCTGACACACACACGAGCTGATGTAACTGGATCAGGAGATCTCTGACACACACACGAGCTGATGTAACTGGATCAGGAGATCTCTGACACACACACGAGCTGATGTATCTGGATCAGGAGATCTCTGACACACACACGAGCTGATGTATCTGGATCAGGAGATCTCTGACACACACACGAGCTGATGTAACTGGATCAGGAGATCTCTGACACACACACGAGCTGATGGAACTGGATCCGCTTCTGCGGGACACGGCTCGCTCTGACACTAGTGACGGGCGTTTTTGCCACTTGAGCTCTAAAATAAAGGTGTGTGTGTGAGTGATGAACACACTCACGGCCGTGGCGAGGCTCTCTGCGCTCGGCATGTGCTCCAGATCCACGAACGGATGAAGGAAGAACTCGTGGAAGGAGATGCGTGTGTCCGGGTCTCTCTCCAGCAACCGGAGCAGCAGATCTCGACAGTCTCGGGAAACTCTGGCTCCGGACGGCAGCTACACACACACACACACACACACACACACAGGTTTGTTTTGCTATACTTCTGAGGACATTCCATAGGCGTAATTGTTTTTCTACTATACAAAAAACTCTATATTCTATTCCCCCTACACATCTCACACACACACACACACACACACACACACAATAACCCGACCCCTAAACCTGCCCATCTCACACACACACACACTAAACCTACCCATCACACACAATAACCATTATACAGATTTCTGTCCTCATAAACACACACACACAGAGCACAATACATCAATGTCTGGAACAACTGCTCCATCTAGTGCTGACAGGGAATGCAGGTGAACAGGAGCGCTTGAAATTTAACAGCTCTAATTTGTTTATGGAATATTGGAGTCTTTATTCCAAATGATCATCATTATTGTGTTAATAATGTTGAATCAGAATAAGTTCCTCTTGCAGCTTCTCTTCTCTGATGGGGTTTTACTCCCAACACACTCCCTTACTCAACAACGCCCCTGTTCTTTATTCGCTGTAAATCACGGCTTCAGGGGCTTATTGCTTAATTTTATGGAATATTGCAGTGTTCACTATACATGATTTATGGGTGTTTTACCACAACCATCCAATCATCCAATCAACTCCCCACAGACACACTCAAGCCCCGCCCACATGTGTTCTGTAAACAGAGTCTCACCTCGACGGGTTTCTCACTGCGGATCTTCTCTTCCAGTTCAGAGAATGAGCGAGAGGCAAACGGAGCCCGTCCAAATAAAGCTTCTGCCCTCAGACACACACACACACACACACTGGTGTTCAAAAACTTTGGAATAATTCAGATTTTGAAACCGTCAACAAGGCTGTGTTTATCTGACTAAAAATACAGTAAAAACAGTTCAATTTTATTATAATGTAAAAGTATTTCTATGAGAACATACAGTAGGGATGCAACGATATAAAAAAATGTGTCCGATAACTGATAATTCTTTACATTCGAAAGCCGCTAATCGATATATTGACCAATAAATCTAAATCCAAATTTTTATATAGTTTTTGAGAGTCTGATTACAAAAACAAAGTCTCGCTATTAAAAGCCATGTACCACACAGTTATATTGTTCTCATTATGATTTTATGTAGCCGATATGACAGACTTGTGTCGCACTGAACCATATTTTCCTTTTTTGAAGTGATTCCAATCATATTTCAAACACTTCAAATCCATCATGTTGAACATCTGAAGCGTCTCAGCTGGAGGAAATAATCATTTATCAGCTTTAATATATCGGCCAAATGTTCTTATAACATTAAAATGAACATATATCGGCCGATACCGATGTGGTCCCGATCCATCCTGCATCCCTAATGAAGTTAACTCATTTATTCCTGTGATCAAAGCTGATGTTCAGCATCATTACTCCAGTCTTCAGTGTCACATGACCCTTCAGAAATCAGGATAATATGATGATAGATGCTCAAGAAACATCAGTTTTTGTATTTTGCAGAATGTTGGGGAGCAAATAACAGGAACTTCGAGTGAGCTCACCGTACAGGATGACCCCGACGGACCACAGGTCCACCCGCGCGTCGTAGTGGCGCCGACACACCATCTCCGGGGCCATGTAGAGCGGCGAGCCTCGGAGCGCGCGCTGCTCGTCCCACGGGCTCATGTACTGCGCAAACCCAAAATCTGCACACACATGCTCTTTTTTTAGAACTTTTTATTTCTATTTTTCACACAACATAACGAAAGGAACATTATCTGAGACAAGTGATAAAATAACAAGAGTAATACAGAGAAAAATAATAATAAATTAAAATGGGCTGGGCAACGATTAATCGCATCCAAAATAAAAGTTTGTTTACACATAATATATATTATTTTGTATATATAAATACATACATATGCATGTATATATTTAAGAAAAATATTGTATTAATATATAAATATTACAGTATATACATACAAAATATTTCTTAAATATATACATGCATATGTGTGTATTTATATATACAAAATAATTATGTATTATATATTATGTGTAAACAAACTTTTATTTTGGATGCGATTAATCGTTGCCCAGCCCAATTTGAATGTTCACATCTCCACAAACATGATACAATAATATACAGCCATATAATGATATAAAATATATCATTTGTATATATATATAAAAAAATATAAGTATTCTTTAACCATGTGCCACCTCTGATTAAAAAGGTAAATTTTCAATTGTAATGATTTCCATCATATAAATCTGTTTTTCTGCACATACAGGTGCTTTTATCCAAAACAACAGAGCAACAGAAGAAGTGAAACTAACAATAGTCCTCAGTTGTAAAGTTTTGGATAAAAGCGTCTGCTAAATGTAAACAATCGGACAAAAATACGTAGTGCTGTGACGAGTCTCAGTTTTAGTCTATTTTAATAGATGTAGAAGAGAAAAGAAAGTGTTAGTATGAATAGATCAAGTGTTGTATTCATGTTTATGGGTTAAATGTCCAGTTATGCTGCGGTGAGATGTTTCACCTGCGAGCTTTAATACGTTTCCACTCAGCAGAATGTTCTGAGGTTTGAGGTCCAGATGAGAGATGTTCTTCTCATGGAGAAACTGAAGAGCACATGCTGAGACACACACACACACACACACACACAACATCACTGGCTGTAGTTTCCACATCTGGCTCCGTCCATCAGTCATGTTCATACCGATCTGCTGAAGGCATCGGCGCGCCACTCTCTCCGGAAGGATCCTGCGACTGCGGATAAAACTGGACAGATCTCCTCCAGAACACCACTCCAGAATCAGATAGATATGGTCACTGTCCCACTGACAGATGCAGACAGGGACAGAGTTATGGGTCAGTATAATAACACACACAGAAGTGAATGCTGGGAATGTGTACCTGGAAGTCTTTGAGCTGCACTATATGAGGATGGCGGACCGTCTTCAGGATCTCGATCTCCGTCAGAAGATTCTCCATCGAGGTTTTATTGAGACTTTTCTTACTGACCACCTTCACAGCCACAGCCTCCCTGCTGTCCGTCTGCAACACACACTCCATCAACACATGATCATCTACAACACACCATCACACTCACGAACGAGCACTCGCCTTTCTGAACGCTTTATACACGGTGGCGTATGTGCCGCTGCCCAGTTTCTCTGTGAGAATAAAGTCTTTGAGCTTCGGCGGAGCGAAACCCGCAGCCATCCTGAACCCACATCAATAATCAATGATATTATTTACAGCACAGCGCTTTCTTCTGCTGCCCTGGTCTGAGCAGCTCGGACGCTCGGACTGTTAACTTTATATTATTAAATAGTCACATATAATTTAATACATGATCGGAGGATCATACATTTCATGATCATGAAGCGCCGCGGTCTGTTTACTTCCGCACACTGACGTCATCGCTTACATCACTGACACCTGCCGGCCAGATCTGGTACTGCGACAACACATTTATGTCATAATTTCAACTTTTTCTATAACCTAGTATATCGTAGTTACTTTTATGTCATAATGATGACTAAAAAGTCACAATGTTGGCTTGTTATTTCATAATTAGGGTAGTATGTGAATTTTTATGTCATTATGATTTACCAAAGCATGATTTTTTTTTTCTTATGCGTCATATGGGCTTCTGTAGTACACACAGAAGGAATGAAACGACAGTAAATAACCTTGAAGAGTATTTCTGTTCTCATGGGTCATGCGGCTGTTATAAATACTCTTCAGCTCATGTTAATAGAATGGATCTGCTAGAATGGGAAGCAACACGAGCTCTAGAGTGTAGAAATGGGCGGAGGTCGTGTCTGATTGGTCGGAGGTCGTGTCTGATTGGTCGGAGGTCGTGTCTTGTAACGACCGCGACTGTGTATTTACATGCATCACATTATTGTGCAGTGTGCCCCTTTAAGAGAATGATCACGTCATTCAAGACGTGCGCTATGCGTGATGACGTTGTTGAATTGAGTTGAGTGTGAGTGAGGTCCACCGTAGATGCTAAGCGTGCTCTACCTCTTTATATACTTTTGTTTTCACTAGTTTTATTTTGTGACGCTGTAAGAGTAAATCTCTCATGTGTGAGAGGATCGCGTTGCCTGTGTTACCTGCCATTAAATGTGCGTGATACAGCCTTTACGCCTCTACACTCTTTCTTCTATTGACTTCGTGAGAGCTATCCTGGTCAAAGCGTTACAATTGGCGCCCGAACAACTTGAAGCTGGATCCGTCATCTACGGGGAACCTGATATTTCTTCATCTCCGGTCGAATGTGGAGGTCGTTGGAACGATCCGACTGGTACGACAGAGACTGGTGTGATTAGCTTGCTAATGCTGGACGACACGTGCGCGGACCGCGTGCTGTGCTGTGTGAGCGGTACATTTTCCACTTCAGTTTGATTGTTTTGCTTTTTTTCGTCGAAATAACTGTGTGCTTCGTCAGATTTATTTTTTATTTTTTTTTATATATTTTTTTGCCGATGGTAAAGGACTGAGTGAAATAGATCGATTGGGAACGGAGGATTATAATTTTTCCCCATCATTTTTGGAAGTGATCCAACTTTTTCCTCACTGTTTCAAACGCAGACTGACATTTGGACCTTTACCTTTCTGTGATATTGTAGCACGGATAAAATATATATATATTTTTTGCTTTACGTGCTTGGAACTTTAATGTAATTTGTGCACAAACGGACAGCAAAGACAATTTTTTTTGTCCGAACTGAATTTGTGAGCACAGAAGAAATGAAATTTTTTTTGGAACAGTTTTCTTGGGAGTTTTTCTTTCCTAATTCATTGTGAACTGAACTGCTTGTGCGAACTGGTCGATTTCTAACGTTTTGCACTCGTTTGGATGATCAAGTGACTTTGAGAACATTATTCACTGTGAAAAAGCGTGTTCCTTTGCTCTGGGTGTACTGATGGACAATATAACTGAACTCACTTAAAAGGGAGTAAATCTGTATGTTGTTGGTGACATTTGCTATTTCAAAGTTAAATGTAGGATTATTGTTTTTTAAAAAAAAAGCTTCATCTGATGGTGTGTGCATTTTAATGTCAATTTATTGATCTGGGTTACATTGTGAATTTTACAGTTGTTGTACCGCTGTTTAGGTGAATGCACAGTTACGGTGATGGCTTACTACCCAGACTTTAAGACTGACTTGACCTACTCATTGCCAGACACTGTTCCCAGGCGGAGACAAAAGTCAGCGCAGCCTGCTGCAGTGAGTCTGGAGACTCAAGTGGAACTTCTACAAGCTGAAGTATCGGTGCTACAACAGTGTCTCAATGACTCTCTCCAGTTGCAGCAGAGCATATTAAGAAGGTTTGGACCTCAGAATGTGGACACCCTTGCAGCGCCACACGACCAGCTGCCTCCTATGGCCAGTTCTACGCCACACATCCGTGTTTCACCAAGCCAGGTGCCACTACAAGGTACATCTACTGATAATGTTTCCCTCAGAAATGTGACATTCTCACCACAGGCTAATTCTTCTGATGTGAGTAATACTAGTAGAATCCTTGCATCCGTACTGCACCAGTCAAGGCTTGAGCCACCTGTATTTGCAGGAGATGGACGTGTAAGCCCAGAGGACTGGCTCCAGTCAGTCAATGTTTACAGGACCTCACTTGACTTAACCGATGCCCAAATTCTCCTCGAGCTGCCTCGATTTTTGGCAAAGGAACCAAAAAAATGGTTCACAGTCCTTGACTCTCATGTCGGCACATGGGCCCGGTTCTGTGATTTCTTCAGGACAGTCTTCCTTCCCTCCAATAGTCAAGAACAAATAATGAGGGGAATCCTAGACCGTATACAGAGTCCTGATGAGCCCCTCCCTACTTTTGTGGCCCACATGCTAAGTGAGTTCAGGAAGCTGAAAACCCCCCCACCCGAGCAGGAACAAATCGACCTTATTTCTAAACATGCTCTTGAGAAATACAGAGTTGCACTCTATGGAACCTCCGTTTCCTCAGTCATGGATCTCCTCCTGAGGGCTCATGAGCTCCATGTGGTTCTTGGACCAAGTAATTGTTTCCCAACTTCGGGGCAGAGTAAAGCTAAAATTGACAAAGGGACTTACTGTTACAAGTGCTCACGTCCTGACTTCACTTCTCGCACATGCCCGGACTGCAACCCAATTCCCAGGAGGAGCTCACAACGAAACGAGTCCCCTGATGTGCATTCTGGACAGAATCCTGATGCAAAGGATACAAACAATGGCGAAAGCAGTAATGGAGGGGAAAACATTCCTTTTGTCGCACAGAGGGGAAACTACAGAGGGGGGAGGATGATTCGCAGAGGCAATCCTCCCTCCAGAAGATGAATTCGCCTCAACTGACTGTTCCTGCACAACCTGTCCTTTGTCATGTGGAAGATCCCACATCCCCATCCTGTTGGAACACCCCATTAAGAGTTAAAATTAACCTATGTGGCCAGGTGGTGGATGCTACACTTGACACTGGCGCATCACTTTCTGCAGTGCAGGCAGACATCGTTCAAAATCATGACCGATTGAAGGCTAAGATTCAACCATGGACCTCTCCCCCTATACAACTGGCAGACGGTGGAGCATGCCTGCCCGTGGGGCTTACGTGGCTGGCTTTTGGCTTTATGGGACAGCGTTTTTACCACCGTTTTGCTATTGTCCCACGCCTTCCCTCAACAGTAGTCTTGGGAATGGACTTCATGTTGCGTGCATCCATTACGATTCACGTCCCATCTAGAACTGTCGTCATGGGTGAAAATCCTTTATTCATGGAGGAATTGGATGACGGAGCAGGGCTTGAGTTGGATAACAGTTTGTTGTTCATGGAAATTCCATCTTCAGCGCTTCAAGAAAAAATTGAAGATGCATGTCTGAGTGTTGCCGAAAAGGAACAATTGTCAGAACTACTTGAAAGCTTCACGGACCTCTTCGATGGTCATCTGGGCCGTACTACTCTAGCCGAGCACTCCATAGACACTGGAAATGGCAAACCAGTTCACCTTCCTCCTTATCGAACTTCTCCAGCTAAAAAACGGTTGATCGAGGACCAAATAAGGAAAATGTTGCACGAAGGAATCATTGAACCTGCGGCTGGTCCTTGGGCTGCCCCGGTTGTGATTGTGCAGAAACCTTGTGGTGAACCACGTTTTTGCGTGGACTATCGTGGGTTAAACCAGCTCACCACAAAGGACTCTTACCCATTGCCGAGAGTCGATGAGTCCCTTGACTTCCTTTCCCGAGGAAAATTTTTAACCACAATTGACCTTGCTCGAGGATACTGGCAAGTCTCCATGGCAGAAAGCTCAAAACCGAAGACTGCTTTTGTTTCACATTGTGGGCTGTTCCAGTTCCGAGTGCTTCCATTTGGTCTGTGCAATGCACCGGCGACCTTTCAAAGACTTATGAACAGCGTCTTGGCTGGTCTTATATATAAGTCATGTGCGGTCTACCTGGATGACATTGTTGTGGCTTCGCCCACCTTCAAACAACATCTTGATGATCTCAAGGAAGTGTTTTCAAGGCTTCAGTCCGCCGGGTTGACCATTAAACTAGCCAAATGCCAGTTCTGTCGCAAGGAGCTTACCTTCTTGGGGTATCGGGTTTGTCCAAGTGGAATCCTGCCGGAGCAAGACAAAGTAAAGGCTGTGACGGACTTTAACCCCCCTGTCAATGTGAAGCAAGTGAGGCAGTTCCTGGGCTTGACAGGCTATTATCGTCGTTTTATGCAAGACTATGCTCGCCTTGCTGAGCCCCTCTTCAACCTTACTAAAAACGACGTTCCTTTTGTCTGGGACACGGCTTGCCAGGAGGCTATGGACCTGCTTAAAGGAAAGTTAACTTCGGCACCTGTGTTGAGTTTCCCCGACTTTACTCTCCCGTTCTTCATTCATGCTGACGCCTGTGACGCAGGTCTTGGAGCTGCGTTGATGCAGAGAGATAAGAATGGTAGAGATGTTGCTGTGGCATATGCTAGTCGGGCCCTGCATAAAGCTGAGAAACCTTATTCCACGCCCGAGAAAGAGTGCCTTGCTGTCATCTGGGCCCTGGAGCACTTTAGGCCTTATGTTGAGGGTCTCCACGTCACGATCTTCACTGACCACAGTGGACTTAAGTGGTTAATGTCCCGCCCGAATCCCACTGGCCGTCTAGCTCGATGGTCTCTCCGCCTCCAGGACTTCGATTTCGACATTGTCCACAAGCCTGGTGTTCGAAACACGGTGCCTGATGCGCTGTCGAGGAATCCTCTAACAGTTGAGTCACCGCCAATGGACATACTTCCTGAGTACGCTGTGATTGGTGGTCTTGACCTACGTACGCTTTCTTCTGTGACTCTCACGGACCGTTCTCATGTCAGACAACTACAGCTCGATGATCCAGTTACGGGTGACCTTCTCCGTAAAATGGAGGCCGCGCTCCAACAGGAGGATGAAGTTGAAGGATGCTCTCAGTATTGCATTCAAGATGGTCTATTGTACTTCAACGACCCCAAACCTGCTTGCGGTATCCATCCTTCGAAAGGATTAAAGCTGTATGCTCCTGAGTCTCTCAAGGGTACCTTGCTGAGGTATTACCACGATCATCCAACTGCGGGTCACCTGGGAATAACTAAGACCTTAGCCCGACTGAAACTCAGGTTTTTCTGGCCTAAAATGGCATCTGAGATAAAGAAATACGTGACCTCTTGCACAGTTTGCCAAATGACAAAACCAAGCCAGAGGAAGCCTGCCGGTCTAATGGTCCCGATTCGGCCTCAGAAACCTTGGGAGTATGTTGGTGTTGATTTTGTGGGCCCTTTGCCTCGTACCTCCAGGGGAAATGCTCACATCCTGGTATTTGTCGACTACTTTTCTAAGTGGGTTGAGATCGTGGCAGTAAGAGAAGCCACAGCTCATGTGGCAGCCGGCAAACTGTTGAGTGAAGTTTTTTCCCGTCATGGGGCCCCCACTTACTTAATTTCAGACAGAGGTTCCCCTTTTGTGAGTGAGCTGTTTGGACAGATGCTTACTGCCCTGGGAACTGAACATCGGTTAACAACTGCGTATCACCCACAGACAAATGCAACAGAGAGGGTTAACCGTACTCTCAAGACGGCCATTCGAGCGTACGTGGATGAAAAGCACACCTCATGGGACCGATATATCCCACAAATCTGCTTTGCACTACGGACTGCGCCACATGAAAGCACGGGTCAAACACCGTCTATGATGTTGTACGGGAGGGAGTTGGACACTTCTCTGGATCTGGTCACTCAGCCTGTCTGGGATGGGATGGAGGAGACCGAAGTCCCATACTTTGAGCGTTTGAGGTTGTCACTGCGTGAAGCCCATGATCATGCTAAGGCAGCTCTGGAAGCCAGTCATGACAAAAGAAAGCTGCACTATGATAAAAGACGCCGATCGGCTACTTATAACACTGGTGACCTCGTCAGAGTGAGGACTCATCCTAAATCGGATGCTTTGGCCAACTTTACTGCTAAATTAGCGCCCCTGTACTCTGGTCCATATCGGGTCACTCAAGTCTTGTCTAGTGTGAACTATAGACTTGCGAAGTTGGACACTGGTGAGGATGCTGGAGTCTTTCATGTGGTCAATATGCAGCCTTTTCACACTTGGAACTCATGCGGCAGCAATATGATGGGTGTGCCTCAGGATGCGTATGAAACGCCCCATGATGCATTTGAGGACTGTCTGGAAACAACACAGTTGAATGGAGATATATCTCAGGAGACATGCGCTGCTCTGCCTGATGAGACTATTGTTGATTGTGACGGTTTCACTCAAAATGCTCATGACATGACCAGAGAATACGCAAGTTGTACTCACATCTCTGACGCTGACATTGACGTGTCTACAGGTAGTACAGATCTCCCTGACTTTGTCCCTCAGGGCCCTCGTTACAACCTCAGACCCAGGTTGGCCCCTAGAATCACGTCAGGTTGGTCAGATAGTGGATGGACTAATGAGTATCATACCGACAGATTAGACCTAAAGTGATGTTGAGTTTATTGGTTTAAACATCTGTGTTTAAAGGTTCTTCTGAGATATTATTTTCTGACAAAGGAATAAGAATAGTTTTGGTTCTTAAGTTTTCATATGTTATGTAAAAAAAAAAAAAAAAGAAATTGTATTTTGTACATATGGCTTGGGTTTCACAGGTTTTTGTTTTTGAGATGTCGTTGTGGTGCATTCGGGGGTAATGTGTAGCTCATACTGTCATGTATGCCAGTTATTGGCTTCTGTATGTGAAACGTAGTCGGGTTTATAGTTTTCCGAATTTCCATGTTTCCATGTATGGTGCTGGATGTGTCTGTTGTCCTTATGTTGTGTACGGCTGGGGACAGCCTTTTTCTTTCGGGGGGGGAATCTGTAACGACCGCGACTGTGTATTTACATGCATCACATTATTGTGCAGTGTGCCCCTTTAAGAGAATGATCACGTCATTCAAGACGTGCGCTATGCGTGATGACGTTGTTGAATTGAGTTGAGTGTGAGTGAGGTCCACCGTAGATGCTAAGCGTGCTCTACCTCTTTATATACTTTTGTTTTCACTAGTTTTATTTTGTGACGCTGTAAGAGTAAATCTCTCATGTGTGAGAGGATCGCGTTGCCTGTGTTACCTGCCATTAAATGTGCGTGATACAGCCTTTACGCCTCTACACTCTTTCTTCTATTGACTTCGTGAGAGCTATCCTGGTCAAAGCGTTACAGTCTGATTGGTCGGAGGTCGTGTCTGATTGGTCGGAGGTCGTGTCTGATTGGTCGGAGGTCGTGTCTGATTGGTCGGAGGTCGTGTCTGATTGGTCGGTGGTCGTGTCTGATTGGTCGGAGGTCGTGTCTGATTGGTCGGAGGTCGTGTCTGATTGGTCGGAGGTCGTGTCTGATTGGTCGGATACAATGTGTTCACATAATAATGCCTCGATTTTTACTCTTCATTCTGTGTTTTTTCCCCCTCGAAATGTATTACTTCCATTATTAAGGTGTAAAGTATTGTCTGTTTACTTTATAAAGAATCAGGGCAAATATATTTAGTGATGAATCGTAGTATTTAATTTGTATCTCTCTTAAATTAGATCTGTGAAAGATTGGATCAAATCAAATTAATAGCTAATTAAATTAAGCATTTCCAGCAAAAAAATATGTTTTTTTTTCTTCCATAAAGCACTTTCAGCGCAACTCAAGGTTGACACGCAGTGCTGTACAATACAACTAAAATCTGATAATACAAATTCAACAATACAAAAGAACACAACACAACAGAGTACAGACATTATACCTGGTTGAAAGCGATTGATAAAGG
>JAULUF010000161.1:0-15000 GCA_031834385.1 Semotilus atromaculatus | reverse complement strand
CAATTGAATGAACTTAATTAAATGGAATTGAACTGAACATAATTAAATGGAACATAATTAAATTGAACTGAAAGGAATAGAGTTCAATTGAACAAAATAGAATTATATTGAATTTACACACACACACACGCAGTTGTTTTCCGCCTCAGGTGTACTGGCACTCGAGCGCTCATATCCTGGGCGAGGCCATGGAGTGTTTCTACGGCGGGTGTCTCTGCTACGGGCCGCCCATCGAGAACGGCTTCTACTACGACATGTTCCTGGACGGACACAAGTGAGTGTGTGTGCTGTTCCTGAGCTGATCTTCTTCATCGTGTCTGGTCTTGTCATCATCAGCGCGTGTGTGTGTGTTGACAGAGGAGTGTCGAGCTCAGAGTTTACTGATCTGGAGCTCCTCTGCCGAGGCATCATCAAGGACAAGCAGCCGTTCGAGAGACTGGAGGTCCGGAAGGAGACGCTGCTCCAGATGTTCAAGGTCAGAAACTCCAGATGTTCAAGGTCAGAAACTCCCGATGTTCAAGGTCAGAAACTCCCGATGTTCAAGGTCAGAAACTCCCGATGTTCAAGGTCAGAAACTCCAGATGTTCAAGGTCAGAAACTCCCGATGTTCAAGATCAGAAACTCCCGATGTTCAAGGTCAGAAACTCCCGACGGTCAGAAACTCCGGATGTTCAAGGTCAGAAACTCCGGATGGTCAAGGTCAGAAACTCCCGATGTTCAAGGTCAGAAACTCCAGATGTTCAAGGTCAGAAACTCCAGATGTTCAAGGTCAGAAACTCCAGATGTTCAAGGTCAGAAACTCCAGATGTTCAGAAACTCCCGATGTTCAAGGTCAGAAACTCCAGATGTTCAAGGTCAGAAACTCCAGATGTTCAAGGTCAGAAACTCCAGATGTTCAAGGTCAGAAACTCCAGATGTTCATGGTCAGAAACTCCCGATGTTCAAATGACGCTATTTTCTCCTAAATAACAAATTTTGTTGCATTATTTTCCTGTTATCTCTGTGAAGCTGCTTTGAAACACTGAAGAGCGCTGTAGAAATACACTGACTTGACCACATCAGACCCGGTGATCTCAGCGATTACTGAACATGAACCAGCAAAGAACAAAACTTCTACTGCAAATCTTAGTTAAAGGTATAGCGGAGGATTTTCTTTTTCCGGGTGGATCATCAATACTATTGGTCCTCCTAGTTGTCAATCATTCTGGTGATATGTTTACGTAAGGCCGTCGTACGTGCTCGTCCCAGTTTTCGCTTTCTGCGCATGCGCACTTTCAGGTGTATTATGTGCTATGATTATGTGTGATGAGTTACGGTTTCAGCCATTCCTTTGAAAATGGCTGAGGGTCGAAAGAGAAAAAATGTATACGAAGTGTATGATAAGAAGAGAAAGGCCGCAGAATATAGAAACAAGACCAGAGTGATTTTGGGTGAATATTTCACACGCTGGCGTGCGCTAAAAGCACAGGTTGGGCTTCCCACTGATGCCGCAGTCGTGAAGATTCTACTAGACAGGTAAAGTTTGTTATGCTATTTGGAGAAATCCATTTAAAATCACTGCTAGTAAAAGTTAATGTAAGCTATGATTAGCGATGCTAGCCCTGGAGAGGGCGGGTCTTCTCTAAAATTCGGAAAGATCCTCCGCTATACCTTTAATGTTAATCTCAAGAGTTAGTAATACATTTTAAAAATCAAACTTTGTATATTTTAACATTAGTGAACACACAGCGAACTATGAACTTTTTTTATTACCTAACATTAACAAAGATTAATAAATGTTGTAAAATGTATTGCTCACTGTGTTAGTTAACACATGTTAACGAGTGTTTCCTCTGTTTCTAGTACAACAAGTTCAAGTGTCGCATCCTGAACGAGAAGGTTTCCACGGCGACCACGACGGTCTACAGGTAACAGGAAGCGTGTGTGTGTGTGTGTGTGTGTGTGTGTGTGTGTGTGTCATGAACTCTTCCTGTCTCAGGTGTGGCCCTTTGATCGACCTGTGTCGCGGCCCGCATGTACGGCACACCGGAAGGATCAAAGCACTCAAGATCTATAAGGTAACTCAACATCTTTTCAAACTATTCCAGATGCTTCACATCTGCAGTTCTACACCGGCTTTATAGTGTGACACTCGGTCCGGTGGAATGAGAAATGGTCTTAAACTTTCATTTAATTTAACTGAATTTTATTTTATTTAATGAATTTTAATGTAGTTTAACTGAACTGAATTAAATGGAACTGAATGGAATTTAATTGAATGGGTTTGCTGTAATTTAATTTAATATAATTTAATGGAATTGAATTAAACTGAATTGAACGGAACATTATTAGATTTAATTGAATTGAATCGAATGGAACAGAACAGAACTGAATTGTACTGAATTGAATTTTTACTGAATTGAATTGAGTGGAACAGAATGCAATTGAATTAAATGGAACAGAGCATAATTATATTCAATTGAATTTAACTGAATGGAATGGAACAGAACTGAATTGTACAGAATTGAATTCATCTGAATTAAATGGAACTGAATTGAATTATATGGAATTGAAAGGAACATAATTATAGTGAATTGAAAGTTGAACAGAACAAAATTGAATTTAATGAAATCAAATCGCATTGAATTGAACTTAAAATAAAAATGTAACAGATGTGACTTGTGCAGAACTGAACTGGAGATGTGTGTGTGGTCCAGAACTCCTCCACGTACTGGGAAGGGCGCTCCGACATGGAGACTCTTCAGCGGATCTACGGGATCTCCTTCCCTGACGGCAGAATGATGAAGGACTGGGAGCGCTTCCAGGAGGAGGCCCGGAGCCGAGACCACCGCAAGATCGGGAAGGTGTGTGTGTGTGATCTACTGATCCTAGTCACCTTTTCATCTGACAAATCCATCAAATATTTTTTTGAAGATTGCAAGTTAATATTTCTATAATGTAATCTCTATATTTAGAGATTTGGCTGTTCACATTTATTCCCTGTGAGAGTGATGTTCAGCCTCCTGATATACAGCGGGTTATCCTGCATATTTCTATTCTGTCTTTGAGGCGTTTGTCAGATCAGACGTGTGTCTTCACTTCCTGCGGCGCGATGATGTCACTTCCTCCTCGTGTGACTGAACGAGGTTGTTAAGATGTGTGTCTCTGGTGTGTTTTACAGGATCAGGAGCTTTTCTTCTTCCACGATCTGAGTCCTGGGAGCTGCTTCTTTCTGCCTCGAGGAGCGTTCATCTACAACACACTGACCGAGTTCATCAGGGTGTGTGTGTGTGTGTGTAAGAGAGTGAGATGGGTTGGTTTAGGGGCCGGGTTAGTGTGTGTGTGTGTGTGTGTGTGTGTGTGTGCATGATGGGTAGGTTTAGTGTGTGTGATGGGTAGGTTTAGTGTGTGTGTGTGTGTGTGAGATGGGTAGGTTTAGTGTGTGTGTGTGTGTGAGATGGGTAGGTTTAGTGTGTGTGTGTGTGTGAACTTGATTTCCATTTCAGTTTTACTGGCAATAAACTGCAGTTCTACAAGGACTTTATACTGTGACATTCAGTCCAGTGGAATGAAAAATGGTCTTAAACTGAACAGAATTGAATTGAATGTCATTGGTGTGTGTGTGTGTGTGTGTGTGTGTGTGTGCAGGAGGAGTACTGTCGCCGGGGTTTTCAGGAGGTTGCGTCTCCGAACATCTATAACTCTAAGCTGTGGGAGACGTCGGGTCACTGGCAGCTCTACAGTGACAACATGTTCTCGTTCGCGGTGGAGCGCGACGTCTTCGCCCTGAAGCCCATGAACTGTCCCGGACACTGGTGACCATCTCAACTCTCTTAACTGTCCGTCAACAAGGACAGACATTATTTTCAATTAAGTTAATATACTATATTTTAGCTCGATATAACATTTTGTATTTTTAGGGGATTTTATGGTACTACATTATATTTACCTGCATTTATAATCCATTTACTCACTTTTTGAGCATAGACCTGACAATTATATTTCCAACTTAAACACAACACAAATCAACACAACACAACTCAACACAACTCAACTCAACTCAACACAACACAACACAACTCAACACAACTCACACAACTCAACACAAAACAACACAACTCAAAACAACTCAACACAACTCAACTCAACTCAACACAAAACAACCCAACACAACTCACAACTCACACAACTCAACACAACTCAACTCAACTCAACTCAACTCAAAACAACTCAACACAACTCAACTCAACACAAAACAACCCAACACAACTCACACAACTCACACAACTCAACACAACTCAACTCAACACAAAACAACCCAACACAACTCACACAACTCAAACAACTCAACACAACTCAACTCAACACAAAACAACCCAACACAACTCACACAACTCAACACAACTCAACTCAACTCAACTCAAAACAACTCAACACAACTCAACTCAACTCAACTCAACAAAACAACCCAACACAACTCACACAACTCAACACAACTCAACACAACTCAACTCAACACAACTCAACACAACTCAACTCAACACAACTCAACTCAACACAACACAACTCAACTCAACTCAACACAACTCAACACAACTCAACTCAACACAACTCAACTCAACACAACACAACTCAACTCAACTCAACACAACTCAACACAACTCAACTCAACACAACTCAACTCAACTCAACTCAACACAAAACAACACAACTCAAAACAACTCCACATCACACAACACAACTCAACTCAACACAAAACAACTCAACACAAAACAACACAACTCAAAACAAAACAACACAACTCAACTCAACACAAAACAACTCAACACAAAACAACACAACTCAAAACAAAACAACACAACTCAACTCAACTCAACTCAACTCAACACAACTCAACTCACACAATTCAACACAAAACAACTCAACTCAACAGAACTCAACACAAATCAACACAACACAAATCAACACAACCAAATAACTCAACCCAACTAAACACAACTCAAAACAACTCAACTCAACTCAACTCAACACAACACAACTCTTAGGTCACAAACCTAACTCAGCCTAGTTCATCCGCGCGTCATCATCATCATCATCATCATCATCGTCATCATCATGTTCCTGTTCCTCCAGCCTGATGTTCGGGCAGCGGCCGCGCTCCTGGCGGGAGCTCCCTCTCAGACTGGCCGACTTCGGTGTGCTGCACCGGAACGAACTCTCGGGAACGCTGACGGGCCTCACGAGGGTCCGGCGCTTCCAGCAGGACGACGCTCATATATTCTGCTCCATCGATCAGGTGTGGCTTCAGCCGGCGTGGAGTGATCGTGATCTTCACATGTAGACATTATAAAATCCTCTGTTGGTAAAGGTTTAGCATTTTTAGTTTGAATTTTGAGCATGTTTAGGTTTCTCTGTGTGAACTGAAGCATTCCTCACATTCCCTTCGTTCCTGAGGGATCAGATTGACCAGAGAGGGACGCATTTGTTACTTTTTTTAATTTAAACCACAAAACTCCTGAAATATTTTTTTTTTGTGAGTTATATTATTGTTACTCCCACGGCTCCTCCAGATCTACAGGGCTGTGTTCGTGTTTCAGATCGAGTCTGAGATGAGTTGTGTGTTCGTGTTTCAGATCGAGTCTGAGATGAGTTGTGTGTTCGTGTTTCAGATCCAGTCTGAGATGAGTTGTGTGTTCGTGTTTCAGATCCAGTCTGAGATGAGTTGTGTGTTCGTGTTTCAGATCGAGTCTGAGATGAGTTGTGTGTTCGTGTTTCAGATCGAGTCTGAGATGAGTTGTGTGTTCGTGTTTCAGATCCAGTCTGAGATGAGTTGTGTGTTCGTGTTTCAGATCGAGTCTGAGACGAGTTGTGTGTTCGTGTTTCAGATCGAGTCTGAGATGAGTTGTGAGTTCGTGTTTCAGATCGAGTCTGAGATGAGTTGTGTGTTCGTGTTTCAGATCCAGTCTGAGATGAGTTGTGTGTTCGTGTTTCAGATCAAGTCTGAGATGAGTTGTGTTCGTGTTTCAGATCGAGTCTGAGATGAGTTGTGTGTTCGTGTTTCAGATCGAGTCTGAGATGAGTTGTGTGTTCGTGTTTCAGATCCAGTCTGAGATGAGTTGTGTGTTCGTGTTTCAGATCGAGTCTGAGATGAGTTGTGTGTTCGTGTTTCAGACCGAGTCTGAGACGAGTTGTGTGTTCGTGTTTCAGATCGAGTCTGAGATGAGTTGTGTGTTCGTGTTTCAGACCGAGTCTGAGACGAGTTGTGTGTTCGTGTTTCAGATCGAGTCTGAGATGAGTTGTTTGTTCGTGTTTCAGATCGAGTCTGAGATGAGTTGTGTGTTCGTGTTTCAGATCGAGTCTGAGATGAGTTGTGTGTTCGTGTTTCAGATCCAGTCTGAGATGAGTTGTGTGTTCGTGTTTCAGATCCAGTCTGAGACGAGTTGTGTGTTCGTGTTTCAGATCGAGTCTGAGACGAGTTGTGTGTTCGTGTTTCAGATCGAGTCTGAGTTGTGTGTTCGTGTTTCAGATCCAGTCTGAGATGAGTTGTGTGTTCGTGTTTCAGATCCAGTCTGAGATGAGTTGTGTGTTCGTGTTTCAGATCCAGTCTGAGATGAGTTGTGTGTTCGTGTTTCAGATCCAGTCTGAGATGAGTTGTGTGTTCGTGTTTCAGATCGAGTCTGAGATGAGTTGTGTGTTCGTGTTTCAGATCCAGTCTGAGATGAGTTGTGTGTTCGTGTTTCAGATCCAGTCTGAGATGAGTTGTGTGTTCGTGTTTCAGATCCAGTCTGAGATGAGTTGTGTGTTCGTGTTTCAGATCCAGTCTGAGATGAGTTGTGTGTTCGTGTTTCAGATCGAGTCTGAGACGAGTTGTGTGTTCGTGTTTCAGATCGAGTCTGAGATGAGTTGTGTGTTCGTGTTTCAGATCCAGTCTGAGTTGTGTGTTCGTGTTTCAGATCCAGTCTGAGATGAGTTGTGTGTTCGTGTTTCAGATCCAGTCTGAGATGAGTTGTGTGTTCGTGTTTCAGATCCAGTCTGAGATGAGTTGTGTGTTCGTGTTTCAGATCCAGTCTGAGATGAGTTGTGTGTTCGTGTTTCAGATCCAGTCTGAGATGAGTTGTGTGTTCGTGTTTCAGATCCAGTCTGAGATGAGTTGTGTGTTCGTGTTTCAGATCGAGTCTGAGATGAGTTGTGTGTTCGTGTTTCAGATCCAGTCTGAGATGAGTTGTGTGTTCGTGTTTCAGATCGAGTCTGAGATGAGTTGTGTGTTCGTGTTTCAGATCGAGTCTGAGATGAGTTGTGTGTTCGTGTTTCAGATCGAGTCTGAGATGAGTTGTGTGTTCGTGTTTCAGATCGAGTCTGAGATGAGTTGTGTGTTCGTGTTTCAGATCCAGTCTGAGATGAGTTGTGTGTTCGTGTTTCAGATCGAGTCTGAGATGAGTTGTGTGTTCGTGTTTCAGATCCAGTCTGAGATGAGTTGTGTGTTCGTGTTTCAGATCCAGTCTGAGATGAGTTGTGTGTTCGTGTTTCAGATCCAGTCTGAGATGAGTTGTGTGTTCGTGTTTCAGATCCAGTCTGAGACGAGTTGTGTGTTCGTGTTTCAGATCGAGTCTGAGATGAGTTGTGTGTTCGTGTTTCAGATCCAGTCTGAGATGAGTTGTGTGTTCGTGTTTCAGATCCAGTCTGAGATGAGTTGTGTGTTCGTGTTTCAGATCGAGTCTGAGACGAGTTGTGTGTTCGTGTTTCAGATCCAGTCTGAGACGAGTTGTGTGTTCGTGTTTCAGATCCAGTCTGAGACGAGTTGTGTGTTCGTGTTTCAGATCGAGTCTGAGACGAGTTGTGTGTTCGTGTTTCAGATCCAGTCTGAGACGAGTTGTGTGTTCGTGTTTCAGATCGAGTCTGAGACGAGTTGTGTGTTCGTGTTTCAGATCGAGTCTGAGACGAGTTGTGTGTTCGTGTTTCAGATCCAGTCTGAGATGAGTTGTGTGTTCGTGTTTCAGATCCAGTCTGAGATGAGTTGTGTGTTCGTGTTTCAGATCCAGTCTGAGATGAGTTGTGTGTTCGTGTTTCAGATCCAGTCTGAGACGAGTTGTGTGTTCGTGTTTCAGATCGAGTCTGAGACGAGTTGTGTGTTCGTGTTTCAGATCCAGTCTGAGATGAGTTGTGTGTTCGTGTTTCAGATCCAGTCTGAGATGAGTTGTGTGTTCGTGTTTCAGATCCAGTCTGAGATGAGTTGTGTGTTCGTGTTTCAGATCCAGTCTGAGATGAGTTGTGTGTTCGTGTTTCAGATCCAGTCTGAGATGAGTTGTGTGTTCGTGTTTCAGATCCAGTCTGAGATGAGTTGTGTGTTCGTGTTTCAGATCGAGTCTGAGACGAGTTGTGTGTTCGTGTTTCAGATCGAGTCTGAGATGAGTTGTGTGTTCGTGTTTCAGATCCAGTCTGAGTTGTGTGTTCGTGTTTCAGATCCAGTCTGAGATGAGTTGTGTGTTCGTGTTTCAGATCCAGTCTGAGATGAGTTGTGTGTTCGTGTTTCAGATCGAGTCTGAGATGAGTTGTGTGTTCGTGTTTCAGATCCAGTCTGAGATGAGTTGTGTGTTCGTGTTTCAGATCCAGTCTGAGATGAGTTGTGTG
Source organism: Semotilus atromaculatus (assembly GCA_031834385.1). NCBI lineage: Eukaryota > Metazoa > Chordata > Actinopteri > Cypriniformes > Leuciscidae > Semotilus > Semotilus atromaculatus. Next base: position 6,393 of record JAULUF010000161.1, on the reverse strand, counting down.
TTCGTGTTTCAGATCGAGTCTGAGATGAGTTGTGTGTTCGTGTTTCAGATCCAGTCTGAGATGAGTTGTGTGTTCGTGTTTCAGATCGAGTCTGAGATGAGTTGTGTGTTCGTGTTTCAGATCGAGTCTGAGATGAGTTGTGTGTTCGTGTTTCAGATCCAGTCTGAGACGAGTTGTGTGTTCGTGTTTCAGATCGAGTCTGAGATGAGTTGTGTGTTCGTGTTTCAGATCCAGTCTGAGATGAGTTGTGTGTTCGTGTTTCAGATCGAGTCTGAGATGAGTTGTGTGTTCGTGTTTCAGATCGAGTCTGAGATGAGTTGTGTGTTCGTGTTTCAGATCCAGTCTGAGACGAGTTGTGTGTTCGTGTTTCAGATCGAGTCTGAGACGAGTTGTGTGTTCGTGTTTCAGATCGAGTCTGAGACGAGTTGTGTGTTCGTGTTTCAGATCCAGTCTGAGATGAGTTGTGTGTTCGTGTTTCAGATCCAGTCTGAGATGAGTTGTGTGTTCGTGTTTCAGATCCAGTCTGAGATGAGTTGTGTGTTCGTGTTTCAGATCCAGTCTGAGACGAGTTGTGTGTTCGTGTTTCAGATCGAGTCTGAGACGAGTTGTGTGTTCGTGTTTCAGATCCAGTCTGAGATGAGTTGTGTGTTCGTGTTTCAGATCCAGTCTGAGATGAGTTGTGTGTTCGTGTTTCAGATCCAGTCTGAGATGAGTTGTGTGTTCGTGTTTCAGATCCAGTCTGAGATGAGTTGTGTGTTCGTGTTTCAGATCCAGTCTGAGATGAGTTGTGTGTTCGTGTTTCAGATCCAGTCTGAGATGAGTTGTGTGTTCGTGTTTCAGATCCAGTCTGAGATGAGTTGTGTGTTCGTGTTTCAGATCCAGTCTGAGATGAGTTGTGTGTTCGTGTTTCAGATCCAGTCTGAGATGAGTTGTGTGTTCGTGTTTCAGATCCAGTCTGAGACGAGTTGTGTGTTCGTGTTTCAGATCGAGTCTGAGACGAGTTGTGTGTTCGTGTTTCAGATCCAGTCTGAGATGAGTTGTGTGTTCGTGTTTCAGATCCAGTCTGAGATGAGTTGTGTGTTCGTGTTTCAGATCCAGTCTGAGATGAGTTGTGTGTTCGTGTTTCAGATCGAGTCTGAGATGAGTTGTGTGTTCGTGTTTCAGATCCAGTCTGAGATGAGTTGTGTGTTCGTGTTTCAGATCCAGTCTGAGACGAGTTGTGTGTTCGTGTTTCAGATCCAGTCTGAGATGAGTTGTGTGTTCGTGTTTCAGATCCAGTCTGAGATGAGTTGTGTGTTCGTGTTTCAGATCCAGTCTGAGACGAGTTGTGTGTTCGTGTTTCAGATCCAGTCTGAGATGAGTTGTGTGTTCGTGTTTCAGATCCAGTCTGAGATGAGTTGTGTGTTCGTGTTTCAGATCCAGTCTGAGATGAGTTGTGTGTTCGTGTTTCAGATCCAGTCTGAGACGAGTTGTGTGTTCGTGTTTCAGATCGAGTCTGAGACGAGTTGTGTGTTCGTGTTTCAGATCCAGTCTGAGATGAGTTGTGTGTTCGTGTTTCAGATCCAGTCTGAGATGAGTTGTGTGTTCGTGTTTCAGATCCAGTCTGAGATGAGTTGTGTGTTCGTGTTTCAGATCCAGTCTGAGATGAGTTGTGTGTTCGTGTTTCAGATCCAGTCTGAGATGAGTTGTGTGTTCGTGTTTCAGATCCAGTCTGAGATGAGTTGTGTGTTCGTGTTTCAGATCCAGTCTGAGATGAGTTGTGTGTTCGTGTTTCAGATCCAGTCTGAGATGAGTTGTGTGTTCGTGTTTCAGATCCAGTCTGAGACGAGTTGTGTGTTCGTGTTTCAGATCCAGTCTGAGATGAGTGTGTGTTCGTGTTTCAGATCCAGTCTGAGATGAGTTGTGTGTTCGTGTTTCAGATCCAGTCTGAGATGAGTTGTGTGTTCGTGTTTCAGATCCAGTCTGAGACGAGTTGTGTGTTCGTGTTTCAGATCGAGTCTGAGACGAGTTGTGTGTTCGTGTTTCAGATCCAGTCTGAGATGAGTTGTGTGTTCGTGTTTCAGATCCAGTCTGAGATGAGTTGTGTGTTCGTGTTTCAGATCCAGTCTGAGATGAGTTGTGTGTTCGTGTTTCAGATCCAGTCTGAGATGAGTTGTGTGTTCGTGTTTCAGATCCAGTCTGAGATGAGTTGTGTGTTCGTGTTTCAGATCCAGTCTGAGATGAGTTGTGTGTTCGTGTTTCAGATCCAGTCTGAGATGAGTTGTGTGTTCGTGTTTCAGATCCAGTCTGAGATGAGTTGTGTGTTCGTGTTTCAGATCCAGTCTGAGATGAGTTGTGTGTTCGTGTTTCAGATCCAGTCTGAGATGAGTTGTGTGTTCGTGTTTCAGATCCAGTCTGAGATGAGTTGTGTGTTCGTGTTTCAGATCCAGTCTGAGATGAGTTGTGTGTTCGTGTTTCAGATCCAGTCTGAGATGAGTTGTGTGTTCGTGTTTCAGATCCAGTCTGAGATGAGTTGTGTGTTCGTGTTTCAGATCCAGTCTGAGATGAGTTGTGTGTTCGTGTTTCAGATCCAGTCTGAGATGAGTTGTGTGTTCGTGTTTCAGATCCAGTCTGAGATGAGTTGTGTGTTCGTGTTTCAGATCGAGTCTGAGACGAGTTGTGTGTTCGTGTTTCAGATCGAGTCTGAGATGAGTTGTGTGTTCGTGTTTCAGATCCAGTCTGAGTTGTGTGTTCGTGTTTCAGATCCAGTCTGAGATGAGTTGTGTGTTCGTGTTTCAGATCCAGTCTGAGATGAGTTGTGTGTTCGTGTTTCAGATCGAGTCTGAGATGAGTTGTGTGTTCGTGTTTCAGATCCAGTCTGAGATGAGTTGTGTGTTCGTGTTTCAGATCCAGTCTGAGATGAGTTGTGTGTTCGTGTTTCAGATCGAGTCTGAGATGAGTTGTGTGTTCGTGTTTCAGATCCAGTCTGAGATGAGTTGTGTGTTCGTGTTTCAGATCGAGTCTGAGATGAGTTGTGTGTTCGTGTTTCAGATCGAGTCTGAGATGAGTTGTGTGTTCGTGTTTCAGATCCAGTCTGAGACGAGTTGTGTGTTCGTGTTTCAGATCGAGTCTGAGATGAGTTGTGTGTTCGTGTTTCAGATCCAGTCTGAGATGAGTTGTGTGTTCGTGTTTCAGATCCAGTCTGAGATGAGTTGTGTGTTCGTGTTTCAGATCGAGTCTGAGATGAGTTGTGTGTTCGTGTTTCAGATCCAGTCTGAGACGAGTTGTGTGTTCGTGTGTTCAGATCGAGTCTGAGACGAGTTGTGTGTTCGTGTTTCAGATCGAGTCTGAGACGAGTTGTGTGTTCGTGTTTCAGATCCAGTCTGAGATGAGTTGTGTGTTCGTGTTTCAGATCCAGTCTGAGATGAGTTGTGTGTTCGTGTTTCAGATCCAGTCTGAGATGAGTTGTGTGTTCGTGTTTCAGATCCAGTCTGAGAAGAGTTGTGTGTTCGTGTTTCAGATCAGTCTGAGATGAGTTGTGTGTTCGTGTTTCAGATCCAGTCTGAGATGAGTTGTGTGTTCGTGTTTCAGATCCAGTCTGAGATGAGTTGTGTGTTCGTGTTTCAGATCCAGTCTGAGATGAGTTGTGTGTTCGTGTTTCAGATCCAGTCTGAGATGAGTTGTGTGTTCGTGTTTCAGATCCAGTCTGAGATGAGTTGTGTGTTCGTGTTTCAGATCCAGTCTGAGATGAGTTGTGTGTTCGTGTTTCAGATCCAGTCTGAGATGAGTTGTGTGTTCGTGTTTCAGATCCAGTCTGAGATGAGTTGTGTGTTCGTGTTTCAGATCCAGTCTGAGATGAGTTGTGTGTTCGTGTTTCAGATCCAGTCTGAGACGAGTTGTGTGTTCGTGTTTCAGATCGAGTCTGAGATGAGTTGTGTGTTCGTGTTTCAGATCCAGTCTGAGATGAGTTGTGTGTTCGTGTTTCAGATCCAGTCTGAGATGAGTTGTGTGTTCGTGTTTCAGATCCAGTCTGAGATGAGTTGTGTGTTCGTGTTTCAGATCCAGTCTGAGATGAGTTGTGTGTTCGTGTTTCAGATCCAGTCTGAGATGAGTTGTGTGTTCGTGTTTCAGATCCAGTCTGAGATGAGTTGTGTGTTCGTGTTTCAGATCCAGTCTGAGATGAGTTGTGTGTTCGTGTTTCAGATCCAGTCTGAGATGAGTTGTGTGTTCGTGTTTCAGATCCAGTCTGAGACGAGTTGTGTGTTCGTGTTTCAGATCCAGTCTGAGATGAGTTGTGTGTTCGTGTTTCAGATCCAGTCTGAGATGAGTTGTGTGTTCGTGTTTCAGATCCAGTCTGAGATGAGTTGTGTGTTCGTGTTTCAGATCCAGTCTGAGACGAGTTGTGTGTTCGTGTTTCAGATCGAGTCTGAGACGAGTTGTGTGTTCGTGTTTCAGATCCAGTCTGAGATGAGTTGTGTGTTCGTGTTTCAGATCCAGTCTGAGATGAGTTGTGTGTTCGTGTTTCAGATCCAGTCTGAGATGAGTTGTGTGTTCGTGTTTCAGATCGAGTCTGAGATGAGTTGTGTGTTCGTGTTTCAGATCCAGTCTGAGATGAGTTGTGTGTTCGTGTTTCAGATCCAGTCTGAGACGAGTTGTGTGTTCGTGTTTCAGATCCAGTCTGAGATGAGTTGTGTGTTCGTGTTTCAGATCCAGTCTGAGATGAGTTGTGTGTTCGTGTTTCAGATCCAGTCTGAGATGAGTTGTGTGTTCGTGTTTCAGATCCAGTCTGAGATGAGTTGTGTGTTCGTGTTTCAGATCCAGTCTGAGATGAGTTGTGTGTTCGTGTTTCAGATCCAGTCTGAGATGAGTTGTGTGTTCGTGTTTCAGATCGAGTCTGAGATGAGTTGTGTGTTCGTGTTTCAGATCAGTCTGAGATGAGTTGTGTGTTCGTGTTTCAGATCCAGTCTGAGACGAGTTGTGTGTTCGTGTTTCAGATCCAGTCTGAGATGAGTTGTGTGTTCGTGTTTCAGATCCAGTCTGAGATGAGTTGTGTGTTCGTGTTTCAGATCCAGTCTGAGATGAGTTGTGTGTTCGTGTTTCAGATCCAGTCTGAGATGAGTTGTGTGTTCGTGTTTCAGATCCAGTCTGAGACGAGTTGTGTGTTCGTGTTTCAGATCCAGTCTGAGACGAGTTGTGTGTTCGTGTTTCAGATCCAGTCTGAGATGAGTTGTGTGTTCGTGTTTCAGATCCAGTCTGAGATGAGTTGTGTGTTCGTGTTTCAGATCCAGTCTGAGATGAGTTGTGTGTTCGTGTTTCAGATCCAGTCTGAGATGAGTTGTGTGTTCGTGTTTCAGATCCAGTCTGAGATGAGTTGTGTGTTCGTGTTTCAGATCGAGTCTGAGATGAGTTGTGTGTTCGTGTTTCAGATCCAGTCTGAGATGAGTTGTGTGTTCGTGTTTCAGATCCAGTCTGAGATGAGTTGTGTGTTCGTGTTTCAGATCCAGTCTGAGATGAGTTGTGTGTTCGTGTTTCAGATCCAGTCTGAGATGAGTTGTGTGTTCGTGTTTCAGATCCAGTCTGAGATGAGTTGTGTGTTCGTGTTTCAGATCCAGTCTGAGATGAGTTGTGTGTTCGTGTTTCAGATCCAGTCTGAGATGAGTTGTGTGTTCGTGTTTCAGATCCAGTCTGAGATGAGTTGTGTGTTCGTGTTTCAGATCGAGTCTGAGATGAGTTGTGTGTTCGTGTTTCAGATCCAGTCTGAGATGAGTTGTGTGTTCGTGTTTCAGATCCAGTCTGAGATGAGTTGTGTGTTCGTGTTTCAGATCCAGTCTGAGATGAGTTGTGTGTTCGTGTTTCAGATCCAGTCTGAGATGAGTTGTGTGTTCGTGTTTCAGATCCAGTCTGAGATGAGTTGTGTGTTCGTGTTTCAGATCGAGTCTGAGATGAGTTGTGTGTTCGTGTTTCAGATCCAGTCTGAGATGAGTTGTGTGTTCGTGTTTCAGATCCAGTCTGAGATGAGTTGTGTGTTCGTGTTTCAGATCCAGTCTGAGATGAGTTGTGTGTTCGTGTTTCAGATCCAGTCTGAGATGAGTTGTGTGTTCGTGTTTCAGATCCAGTCTGAGACGAGTTGTGTGTTCGTGTTTCAGATCCAGTCTGAGATGAGTTGTGTGTTCGTGTTTCAGATCCAGTCTGAGATGAGTTGTGGTGTTCGTGTTTCAGATCCAGTCTGAGATGAGTTGTGTGTTCGTGTTTCAGATCCAGTCTGAGACGAGTTGTGTGTTCGTGTTTCAGATCGAGTCTGAGACGAGTTGTGTGTTCGTGTTTCAGATCCAGTCTGAGATGAGTTGTGTGTTCGTGTTTCAGATCCAGTCTGAGATGAGTTGTGTGTTCGTGTTTCAGATCCAGTCTGAGATG
>JAULUF010000160.1:147500-190706 GCA_031834385.1 Semotilus atromaculatus | reverse complement strand
TCTCTCTTTTCTCTCTCTCTCACACACACACACACACACACACACACACACTCTCTCTCTCTCTCACACACACACACAAACAAACAAACACACACACACACACACACACTGACTTCTTCATACTAATGTATGAATGTGAACAATGAACAAACACACGTGAGCAGAAATAAACTCATTATCAGCTGATCATCATCTGTCTCATAACCTCTCCCTGAGGACACATCTCTGCATCTCTTCTTACTCTCTCACTGCACCAGTTCACACAAATAAACACAAACTCAGACTATGGTTGCTCTCCAAGGCTTTCAGGGATCGTAACTGCAGTTTCCGCTCGTCCACGGAACCGCTCATTATCCTCGACGGCTCGAGAGTCCAGACGGCTTTCAGCACTTCCAGAGCTCCGTCTCTAACTCTCAGCCGGTGCCGTTTACAGCCTCGCGGTGTGGCGTGTACACACTGTATTTCTCACAGCCAGACTCGGCGCTTCTCGTTTTGTGTGAGAAGTGTAAATCTAATCGCGTTTAAAGGTTGTATCAGTGATTTCAGGCCCAAAAAAGGCCGAAACATAAATGATCACATTCTTCTAATCTTTCCTGACGATCCGCGGAAGATCAGAAGATTAGAGGAATGTGATCATTTATGTTTCGGACTTTTTTGGGCCTGAAATCACTGATACAACCTTTAATTATGTTCTTCAATGCTGTTTTAGGTCTTTGTGCATTAGAGCCATAGCCTACACATTTACGTTGTGGCAACGTCGCACACTACGTGCTCGTAACACTGTAACAACGTAGAATTGTAAGACGCAGCAGGGCTGTAGCGACGCGGCGCGACATTCAGCAACTGAGAAACCAGTTCTGACTATATTTTTTTAAAGCTAGACAGGCCTATAGATATCCCCCATTTAGCATTTTATGTTTTGAGGTTAATTCTTAATTAGTCCGATGTTAGATAACTATACTTTTTAAATATTGTTTATCCTTATTATTATTTAATGGGGCTATCAGTAAATTAAATAAAACCGGTACTAACTGCAGTGGAAAAGTGCGAACCGAACCGTGCCGCACCGAGTCGAGTCGTACCGAGCCGAACCACGCAGTGGAAAAGCGAAGCGAGCCGAACCGAGCCGTACGCCGTACCATGCAGTGGAAAAGCGCCAAAAAAAAGAAACGAATGCGACTAAATAGCAGACAAATCAAATGAAAAACTAAACAGTGCGAAAGAGGCAACATTAGTCACATTAGAAAATAAAGTTGTAGGTTGTGTTTGAATATATAGGCTACTTATCTTATTTAAGGCTCAATTAAACACAACACTCACGTTTCCTTGGCTTGCTCGATGACGAATGAGCCAACACAATGAATGAGCCCAACGGACGGTTGAAATTTAGAAGGCCGATATTCGCGCACAGGCGGTGACGAGTACATATGGAGTCCAGTGGTTGTCAAGACACCATAGCCACAACCTTAAGCAATGACCCTGAACGGTGGTTTAATGTCAACATTGTGACAACGCTGTAACAACCTTCACCACGCAACTTAGTTATAGCAACCTTTTGGCCAAGTTGTTAAAACGTTGTTAGAAGGTTGGGTACGTTGTGCCAACGTTCTGTGTTTGCCGGGTTCATACTGTATGATTTTACCGTCTGAGACAAATTCAGAAGTCTTTGATCACTATTCAATGTTCTCCGACAGATTTGGCTTCAGAGAAAGTTCTGGCAGTGGTTAGGGACCTGTAGTGGGACTTCTCCTACAACCATCATATCAAACACCAATAGGAGTGCAGAACCTGATGACACAATACGTTCTCCAGAACGTTCTGGCAAGGTTCTCTAAAAGTTATGAAAAGGAGTAATATAAATCTATGGTGTCCCCTGTGTGTCAAATTTCCCCCTTTTGGCTCTGAGCAAAAAGGCGCAGTTTTTGTGTGTGTCCCTTTAAATGCAAATGAGCTTTAGCTCCGCCTCCGTCCAGAAGAGGGCGGAGTCACACGAGCTTCAGAAACTCCGGCAATACCAACACAGGCCGATCTCACTCATCCAGAATCCCAGAATAACCAGTAGCGAGTGCAGCCTTACGGAGAGACTCAGAGTTTCACTGACACACGGTTCTGGATGTTAGTGGAGACATTTCTGTAGTTGTTGTGGAGTTACATTGATCATCTCATCCTCATGTGTAACTTCTACACAAGTGTCCACAGTTTCAGGCTCTGCTGGATCTTTTATCATTGCGTTAGAACTGGTTATACTGGTGTCGCTTGCGAACCAAATGTCGGCTGGTGTGTGTAAACGTGCAGATTAAGGGCCGGTGATATTATAATAAGATCCTCTTCATACGGCAGAAGGAGAGCGAAATCTGATCGGCGTATTTTTTGTCATGCTTGCAGAGAAAGGCTCACAAGAACAAACTTACTGGGTTCATCGAGTTTTTTTCCTGAAATGTTTCAGTTGGATGTTTGTTATTTTTTAAATGTAACTACTTGTTATAGTGGAGTCGTGTTGTTTATCACAGTTTGATAATCACTGATAAAAAGGTCCTATAATGAACCCAAACCACTATTTCATTTAATATTTTTATTGAAGGAAATGAAGGGTCCTATTATAGTTCAGTCTTGTCCTCAGGAGTTCCAGCCTCTTTCTGCTTCTGTTAGAAAGAAGACACTCAGTGTGTTCATACAGTGCTGATAACATCAGTGATATTATGGGGTTCTTCAGTATACGCCTCACCTGCAGTTCTCCGGCCAGGAACGAGTCACAGAAGCTCTGCACGCGCTCAGTAGTGATTTCATCAGACGGCATGAGCCATTTCTTGTCCAAGGTGCCATCATAAATGCCGATGCGTGGCAGGTCACGTGACTCCAGGCCGAAGTATTCCAGCACGCGGGCGTTTGATTTCTCGCTTCCGTTGACCAGCACAAACAACATCTGCGTTTCACAAAAAACATTCAACAATCTGCAAAAAAAATTTGAGAAGATTCCCCCTTCCATGTAAAGTGTTTTGAGGTCCCAGAAAAAGCGCTATATAAATGTAAAAAATTATTATTATTATTGCACTAAAATCACAGTGATCCCGTCTCTAGCTCATGTCGTTTCGGGAAGTCTTGAACCTGTTTTAAATAAAATAAGAGGTCACGATTCATTTTTTTTGTATCGATTTAATAATAAATAAAAAAGGCCTACTGCTGTTTTTTAATCAGTTTATTAATTTGCATGTTTCAATTCTATGTTCAGTATCTGTTCAGTATTCCAGACTGAGATCCTCAATTGTTTTTGTGCCAGATAAATATTACTCTGACTGTAAAATGTAGGCCGTATTATCTTGTGATTACAGTAGTCAACATTTGAAGTGGATTCATCCAAGTGGAAGTTTTTGATCCACTTCAAATGTTGACTACTGTAATATATTTTACAAAGTGAACAGTCTGTCGCTTTAAACTAAAAGATTTCCCTCATACACTTTACACTACTTCTGAAAGTTCTGGAAGAGGCCTGGAATGATCTGGCGTGAATATCAGGAGAATATTAGGGTCATGTGGGCGGAGCTCTTGAGTAATCAGTTCAGAAGCTCTTAATCCCATTAGAGTAAAACAGTGCGACTTTACCCCATCATCGCCTTAAATAACACTTTCTCCATCGGTTCAACGCTCGTTTATTACCTTGCCGGTGTATTTTGGCGCGAGATCCCTGAAGCGCTCCTGAAGCGGGTCTGAGTCCGCGCGCCCTCTGTCGGCCATCAGCAGCACGTGCGTCTTCACCTCAGACTGAAACAGACCCACGGCAGACTGACACACACACACACACACACACACACACAAACATACTGTGATTCTGCTTCCTGTGAAACAGTGAATAATGACATATATTCATTCGACGATTTCTCCATGCAGCGACAGCTATTCCTGCTATAATATATAGCCTACATACAGGGCCGGCGCCAGCCGAGCGCTGATGAGGGGGCGTCTGAAATACCGAGAGGGGGCGTTCACATTAACGCACGTCACCACTTTTTTGCCAGGGTCGATATTGTCCCCACCACTTTTTAAAACATCTTCGCGGCACGGATGTACCAATACAAATTAATAAAACATCCTCAGTTAACTAGCAGAGCATTAATTTTGTTCGTTTGTCAAATTAGAGTCGTGCATCACGTGATCAACTGCTAAATTCAAAAGTGCTTTCGCGCGTTGGCAGGCGCTGAGGCAGAGACAGACGCGCTCAGTGCTTGCATCACAACTATTCAGTGTTTTCAACCACATAATGTTTATTTTAGGTTTCAGACATTTAAATACACATAAGTACTAGCAAAACAATGATTTTTTGAGTTTGTAAAATACACACTAATGTCTATGGAAGCAGCAATAATAATCCAATAATAATAAATAATAAAAAACGTGTGGTCATTATAATAAGACCACACGTTTTAAATGTTAGAAACACGTTGTGTAAGTAGCTTTACATTTTTGCTCTATTCTTCTCCCAGTTCACCGGCCACTTACTTTCATGTATTTCGTGATTAGTGGAGAAATTGACGTGCTGTAAATCCAACAGATCCGACTCTCTGAACTGTGGCACAAACCAACATGGCACCGCCCATCGCACATAGGCCTACAGCTCAACTAACGCGATCGTTATAAAGGTGTTTAAACAACAAAACACATCCACTTACACATATTTGACAATCGGAATATCAGTGTTTCATGCTATAGCTAATACATTTGTGAATATTTTGAATAAAAAAGGAAAAATGACATAAAAGCAGATCATCATTCATTCAGCGCTGTGTTGTGGTTGCGCTCTGTCACGTGACAAGCAATGACGCGTCACCATGGAAACATTAAAGGGACAGCTTCTAAATAACGATCGCCTTTAAAAACTCACGCTGGGGGGTCAAATGGAATTTTTTTAACTTACGTGTGAAAGGGTTAACTAAAATATTTTTAATTTAGCTTAATATTCACAAAAATAAGAAAATGTAATTGCCAAAATGGGATTTTTAAATAGCATATTTTATCAGTAAAATCCCGTTTACATTCATGGTGATCTGAGGGGGCGGGAGAGTCGCGTTGAGGGGGCGTCGCCCCCTCACGCCCCCCCGTGGCGCCGGCCCTGCCTACATATACATAACGAACAGATTCATTTGCACAGACTGTTGCCTTTGGCTTGCTCAGTTGGGGATATTCAAATGAATTACTGTAACCAATCATTAATACCATTGATCAGCCCTACCAAACGTGGATTTTTTTCCCACTAAGAAACGAACATTGTTATGTTGTTTTGATTGATACTGTGAAGCTGCTTTGATACAATCTGTATTGTGAAAAGCACTATATAAATATACTTGACTTGACTTGATGCAATATCTGAAATAACGTTATGAAGTGATAATAAATAATGTAGGCCTAAATTATATGAAAAACTGTCACAATCACATCACTCATATCATTATTTATTGTGTTAATTTAATTAAAAACATTGTGGAAAATATGCTTTAAATTTTTTTTAACAGATTTGTAGGCCTATTGTATTTTATAAGCTATTTTACAGCCCTAGGTCTACTTATTGCACAATTATTTTAATTATATAACATAATTATAATCAGATTAACATTACAAAGCTACTAGAAGAGACGAGACAGGAAGTTGAGGTGTGTGTGTGTGTAGTACCGCTTGATTATACTCTGTGACGTAACGAACGTTATTCATGGTCATAAAGCGAACGAGTCCATCAGCATCAACTTTCTTGGCCTCTGACAGATTCAGGTGCTCCTGATGAAGATCAGCCTGTAACACACACACACACACACGCACACGCACGCACACGCACACGCACACACGTCAAGACATATTCGTCCATCATACTATGATGATAGGATATACTTATCTATGCGTATCAAATAAATGTTGTGTTCCGTGAGGTTGTAGGAGTTTTCCAGCTAAATAGTGAACGTTAATGGAACATTATCATTCTTCAAACATTATGGAAATGTTACTGTTGAAAGTTCTCTGGACGTTCTGAAACAAGTAGGCCTAGTTAAATTTAAAAAAAAAAAATTAGATGAACTGAAACTTTAACAACGTTCCATGAACTATATATAAATAATGTTTTTGTGCTTATGTTTTGAGAACATTATTAAAGTCCAGATAACTTTCAATGAACATTCTGTTAACATTACTGGAAGAACTCAATTTTGCTGGGTACAAAAACATGACAAGTAAACAAATTTACACAAAAACAACAAAAACCAAATACACTTAACTCTAAACTCACATTATTTAACATCTTAAACGTCTAATAAATATAAATCTAATCTAGTCACGCTTTTGATTATATGGATTATTTCATATTTCATCATGATCATCTGTAGGAACTTTAGAAGAGGGCTCCATATTTTTCAAAAGCAGTCGTTTTGTTTCTATTTTTTATTTTCTCAAGCGTTGATGTGTCTACTAATAAATTAAACCATTGAGTAATATTTTTGTTCTAGCCTTGCTAACAATTTATGGTTCCCAGACCGTTCTGGGAACGTTAGTTTTTGGTTGGGGGAACGTTCCCTTAAGGTTTTGTTTAGGTTTTGGTTCCCATGAAAAATTTTCTTAACATTAATTTCTTAACATTTCTTAACATTCTTAACAACAAGTTCCCTAAACGTTAGTTTTTGTTTTGGTTCAAACTAACCTTTAGAGAACCATAAACTAACGTTCCCTAAACGTTCTGTGTTACTAGTGGGGTTACATTTTTTTGCTAATATAGATGAGACAAAGATGACTGTTTTTATTTCTTTGGAAGCGTTTGGAAGATCTTTGAGAGAGCGTTCCCTGTCCACTGTGTTTACCTTCCTGAAGATGGAGATGGTGTCGGAGGCGATGCCGTACTGGTCCCAGACCTGCCGTTCCCCGCACAGAGCGACCGCGAGAGCCTTCATCTGTCGAGCGGCGGCCAGGAACTCCTGATACCCGCGAGCAGAGTCAGTCTGACGGAGACACGGAGACACTGATATAAACACTGATCCTACAAGAGTTCTGCAGTTACAAACACTGTCGGCCTACTTATACTGTTGGAGAATTTCATCTGTCTCATACATGGGTCTTAATGCTGTATGCTGTAGTGCTAAAAGAAAAATAGGCCAAAGGTAAAAGAAGAAAATATGAATGACAGGAGTAGGGTCACAGGTGAAGGGAAGATGACTGGAAAAGTACTGGAAAACCAGACATTTTTTTAAAAAACGCATGCGCTGAAGACTAGCCAGAGTTAAAAACAAGACAACAATGCGGGTGTTTTTAATCGTGGCAAGGCCAAAGGAGTGGCTAAAATAAAAAGATAACTAGACAAGCGCTAATTGGGTATCAAACGATAAGAAAATGTATAAGAACTGAACACTGGCCATTGTAAGATCAGATGAGTAGCTGACATGTCACTTTGTTGAACTGCTCAATAGAGTTACTTCTTCTGAGACCTGAAACTTCGACTCTGAAAGATGTTTGAGACCTGAACCAGACTTTGAAGACCTGAGTTTGAAGACTTAGAATTTTACAACATGACTCCTGGGGAAGGGGTGTTCTGTGTCTCTTTGGTGAAGAAAAAGTAGATACTTTTGAGCATAGATGTTGGATGGGATTGGGATCTGGACCATTAAGGAGGTAATGTATTTCAAGAATTTATCATTATCTATATTTAGATAATGCACTCTTCAACACACTCTCTTCACACACTCTCTTCAACACTCTTCAAACTCTCATCACACACTCTTCAACAGATTTCAACACACGCTTCTTCAACACAGCACTCACTCTCTTCAACACGACTCTCTTCAACACACTCTCTTCAACACACGACTCTTCAACACTCTTCAACACACTCTCTTCAACACACTCTCTTCAACACACACTCTTCAACACACTCTCTTCAACACACTCTCTTCAACACTCTTCACACACTCTTCAACACACACTCTTCAACACACTCTCTTCAACACTCTTCAACACACTCTCTCAACACACTCTCTTCAACACACACTCTTCAACACACTCTTCAACAACTCTTCAACACGACTCTCTCAACAGCACTCTCTCAACACACTCTCTTCAACACACTCTCTTCACACACACTCTTCAACACACTCTTCAACACTCTTCAACACACTCTCTTCAACACACTCTCTTCAACACAATTCAACTTCTAACACACTCTCAACACATCTCTTCAACACACGCTCTCAACACACCCACTCTTCAAACACACTCTCTTCAACACACACTCTTCAACACACTCTCTTCAACACCTCTTCAACACACCCTCTTCAACACACACTCTTCAACACACTCTCAACACACTCTCTTCACACACTCTCTCAACACACACTCTTCAACACACTCTTCAACACACTCTTCAACACACTCTCTCAACACACTCTTCAACACACACTCTTCACACACACACTCTTCAACACACTCTCTCAACACACCTCTCTCTCAACACACTCTCAACACACTCTCTTCAACACACACTCTTCAACACACTCTTCAACACACTCTTCAACACACCCTCTTCAACACACTCTCTTCAACACACTCTCTAACACACTCTCTTCAACACTCTTCAACACACTCTCTTCAACACACTCTCTTCAACACTCTCTTCAACACACTCTCTTCAACACACACTCTTCAACACACTCTCTTCAACACACACTCTTCAACACACTCTCTTCAACACACACTCTTCAACACACTCTCTTCAACACCTCTTCAACACACCCTCTTCAACACACCCTCTTCAACACACTCTCTTCAACACACTCTTCAACACACTCTCTCAACACACTCTCTTCAACACACTCTCTTCAACACTCTCTTCAACACTCTCTTCAACACACCCTCTTCAACACACTCCTCTCTCAGCACACTCTCTTCAACACACCTCTTCAACACACTCTCTTCAACACACTCTCTTCAACACACTCTTCAACACACCCTCTTCAACACACTCTCTTCAACACACTCCTCCACACTCTTCAACACACACTCTTCAACACACTCTCTTCAACACACTCTCTTCAACACACACTCTTCAACACACTCTCTTCAACACTCTTCAATACACCCTCTTCAACACACTCTCTTTAACACACTCTCTTTAACACACTCTCTTCAACACACTATCTTCAACACACTCTCTTCAACACACTCTTCAACACACCCTCTTCAACACACTCTCTTCAACACACTCTTCAACACACTCTTCAACACACTCTTCAACACACTCTCTTCAACACACTCTCTTCAACACACTCTCTTCAACACACTCTTCAACACACTCTCTTCAACACACTCTCTTCAACACACTCTCTTCAACACACCCTCTTCAACACACCCTCTTCAACACACTCTCTTCAACACACTCTCTTCAACACACTCTCTTCAACACACCCTCTTCAACACACTCTCTTCAACACTCTCTTCAACACTCTCTTCAACACACTCTCTTCAACTCACTCTCTTCTCTTCAACTCACTCTCTTCAACACACCCTCTTCAACACACTCTCTTCAACACACTCTCTTCAACTCACTCTCTTCAACACACTCTTCAACACACTCTTCAACACACTCTCTTCAACTCACTCTCTTCAACACACTCTTCAACACACTCTTCAACACACTCTTCAACACACTCTTCAACACACTCTTCAACACAATCTCTTCAACACACTCTCTTCAACACTCTTTAACACACTCTCTTCAACACACTCTTCAACACACTCTCTTCAACACTCTTCAACACACCCTCTTCAACACACTCTCTTTAACACACTCTCTTTAACACACTCTCTTCAATACACTCTCTTCAACACACTCTCTTCAACACACTCTTCAACACACCCTCTTCAACACACTCTCTTCAACACACTCTTCAACACACTCTTCAACACACTCTCTTCAACACACTCTCTTCAACACACTCTTCAACACACTCTCTTCAACACACTCTCTTCAACACACTCTCTTCAACACACCCTCTTCAACACACCCTCTTCAACACACCCTCTTCAACACACTCTCTTCAACACACTCTTCAACACACTCTCTTCAACACACTCTCTTCAACACACTCTCTTCAACACACCCTCTTCAACACACCCTCTTCAACACACTCTCTTCAACACACTCTTCAACACACTCTCTTCAACACACTCTCTTCAACACACACTCTTCAACACACCCTCTTCAACACACCCTCTTCAACACACTCTCTTCAATTCACTCTCTTCAACACTCTCTTCAACACACTCTTCAACACACCCTCTTCAACACACTCTCTTCAACACACACTCTTCAACACACTCTCTTCAACCCTCTTCAACACACCCTCTTCAACACACTCTCTTCAACACACACTCTTCAACACACTCTCTTCAACACTCTTCAACACACTCTCTTCAACACTCTTCAACACACTCTCTTCAACCCTCTTCAACACCAACGCATTCTCATCCCAAGGCGTAATATTCTGACACTTTGACAAAGCGTCTATATCGAACGCGCATGGAACCCTTTAGCGTCAATATAACACGCAGAGAGATGGGTAGGTTTAGGTATGGTGTAGGGTTAGGGTTAGACCGCTAGGAGGCGCCTTCTGACCCATATATTTCGGCGTCTCATATTGACGCTAAAGGGTACCATGCGCGTTCGATATAGACGCTTTGGCAAAAGCGTCATTATATTACGCCTTGGGATGAGAACGGGCTGTCAACACACACTCTTCAACACACTCTCTTCAACACTCTTCAACACACCCTCTTCAACACACTCTCTTCAACACACTCTCTTCAACACACTCTTCAACACACTTTTTTCAACACACTCTCTTTAACAGACTCTCTTTAACACACTCTCTTCAACACACTCTCTTCAACACACCCTCTTCAACACACCCTCTTCAACACACTCTCTTCAACACACTCTCTTCAACACACTCTCTTCAACACACTCTCTTCAACACACTCTCTTCAACACACTCTCTTCAACACACTCTTCAACACACTCTTCAACACACTCTCTTCAACACACTCTCTTCAACACACTCTCTTCAACACACTCTCTTCAACACACTCTCTTCAACACACCCTCTTCAACACACTCTCTTCAATTCACTCTCTTCAACACTCTCTTCAACACACTCTCTTCAACTCACTCTCTTCTCTTCAACTCACTCTCTTCAACACACCCTCTTCAACTCACTCTCTTCAACACACTCTTCAACACACTCTTCAACACTCTTCAACACACTCTCTTCAACACACTCTCTTCAACACACTCTCTTCAACTCACTCTCTTCAACTCACTCTCTTCTCTTCAACACACTCTCTTCAACACACTCTCTTCAACTCACTCTCTTCAACACACTCTTCAACACACTCTTCAACACTCTTCAACACACTCTCTTCAACACACTCTTCAACACACTCTCTTCAACACACTCTCTTTAACACACTCTCTTTAACACACTCTCTTCAACACACTCTCTTCAACACACCCTCTTCAACACACTCTCTTCAACTCACTCTCTTTAACACACTCTCTTTAACACACTCTCTTCAACACACTCTCTTCAACACACTCTCTTCAACACACCCTCTTCAACACACTCTTCAACACACTCTCTTCAACTCACTCTCTTCAACACACTCTTCAACTCACTCTCTTCAACACACTCTCTTCAACTCACTCTCTTCAACACACTCTCTTCAACTCACTCTCTTCAACACACTCTTCAACACACTCTTCAACACACTCTTCAACACACTCTTCAACACAATCTCTTCAACACACTCTCTTCAACACTCTTCAACACACCCTCTTCAACACACTCTCTTTAACACACTCTCTTTAACACACTCTCTTCAACACACCCTCTTCAACACACTCTCTTCAATTCACTCTCTTCAACACTCTCTTCAACACACTCTCTTCAACACACTCTCTTCAACTCACTCTCTTCTCTTCAACTCACTCTCTTCAACACACCCTCTTCAACTCACTCTCTTCAACACACTCTTCAACACTCTTCAACACACTCTTCAACACACTCTCTTCAACACACTCTCTTCAACTCACTCTCTTCAACTCACTCTCTTCTCTTCAACACACTCTCTTCAACACACTCTCTTCAACTCACTCTCTTCAACACACTCTTCAACACACTCTTCAACACTCTTCAACACACTCTCTTCAACACACTCTTCAACACACTCTCTTCAACACACTCTCTTTAACACACTCTCTTTAACACACTCTCTTCAACACACTCTCTTCAACACACCCTCTTCAACACACTCTCTTCAACTCACTCTCTTT
This sequence comes from Semotilus atromaculatus, assembly GCA_031834385.1. Taxonomy (NCBI): domain Eukaryota; kingdom Metazoa; phylum Chordata; class Actinopteri; order Cypriniformes; family Leuciscidae; genus Semotilus; species Semotilus atromaculatus. The sequence continues at coordinate 178,357 of JAULUF010000160.1, read as the reverse complement.
AACACACTCTCTTTAACACACTCTCTTCAACACACTCTCTTCAACACACTCTCTTCAACACACCCTCTTCAACACACTCTTCAACACACTCTCTTCAACTCACTCTCTTCAACACACTCTTCAACTCACTCTCTTCAACACACTCTCTTCAACTCACTCTCTTCAACACACTCTCTTCAACACACTCTCTTCAACACACTCTCTTTAACACACTCTCTTCAACACTCTCTTCAACACTCTCTCTTCAACACACTATACTTTAGGACACTTTTATTTTAATCTCACACACTGTTATGGACAGTATGGACATTGAAATGCAGGGTGTAACTTCATTCTGAGAACTACAGCTCATATTTTGCTGGATCTTTGGCTCTGGTTGAGCGTGTGTGTTTATGGAGCGCTGAATGTGCCAATCCCACAATCCCAGATCCTGGCCTGGTCCTCCTCCACACACTGAGTCGGCCAGAGGACTCGGCATTCTGGGATTCCACAACGCCAGACACTTCCTGAGACTCATTGTCCAGCTATACTGACTGAATACACTCTCACACACACACACACACACACACACACACACACACACACTAACCCGACCCCTAAATCTACGTATCACACACACACACACACACACACACACACACACACACACACACACACACACAAACACACACACACACACACACTAACCTGACCCCTAAACCTACGTACCACACATAACTTTCTGCATTTAAAAAAAATAACTAATTCTGTATGATTTATAAGCTTGTTTCCTCACTTTAGGTCCACAGTGACACGAGTCCCTATGAGTCTGTGTGTATTCAGGTTTAAGTCCCCACCAGTATAGAAAAAACATGTTCACACACACACACACACACACACACACACACTCACACTCACACACCTCGAAGAACCCGATGACAGCCACTTCAGCGGAGTCGATGAAGGCCTCGGCCGCAGGAACATCCTTCAGTCTGAGGACGCCGTTCTCTGAAGATCCACACATCAATCATCTAGCGCTCGTCAAAACATTGATTCACAAGCAACTTTATAGAAAATCATGTTATTGTTTATAATATCTTAATTGTTCATATGTTATGTTTGTTCATAACCTTCTTTGGGCTTCTAACAGACAACCACATTAATAAACAATATTTTATTTAGTTAGTTATTCAAGTTAGTTTGAAGCTTATTTAAAGCATATCAATTTTTCAAGATATTTGAAGACATTTCTCATACTGATATTTAAAGTCTTCCGACAGCTTACCCAGATCTCCTGTCGCCACACACACAGCCAACACAGACAACACTACGAGAAACATCATGACTGCACTATGGACAAACTGTGTGAAGAAAGAAAGAGAGAAGAAGCCCACCGGTTGTGCTCGTGTGTGTGTGTGGGGGGGGGGGGGTCCGAACGCTGGTCACATGACCGTCTCAGGGCTGATGCTGATTGGCTGAGGTGTGTGAAACGGACAGGTGTGCGGTCAGACGCTTTAGATTACGTGTCCTGAAGACACACGTGTTGGTTTTCCTCCAGACTGAAACTCTTTCTGGAAATGAACGTCAGAACGGAAACACAATATTGTAAAATGCAATCAGTGGTAAAGAGTAAGAGAACAAAACAGACATCAGAAGATCTCGGCTTCACATTTGTCATATTACAGTTTTTTCCAATTGCTAACACACAATTTTGCAAACTAGTCTGGTTTTATCAAAATACTTAACACAATTCACAAAACCACACACCCAAACTGCAAAATACCTCATATATCCTGCAAAATGAAGCACTGCAACCAAAACTACACATAGCATTATCAAAATCAAACTTTTGCATGAAATGGCACACACTTCATTATTACCAGATTTTTGTCTAACCAACTACACACTGTTGGGCATAATGAAGAGCACTACTAAAAATAGTTCAAATTATAGAATATTCTTTAGATTGTTCACATGCACAGCAATATTTGCAGATACACACACATGCTGTTGAAATTATTTTTTAAGAAATTATTATTTTTTAAGTCAGTGCAACATATGCACAGCAGATATATTTACATTGAACATAACACAATTATGCTCACAAAAAAACAGTAAACTGAAAAATAATATAGAGAAAAAATCTATAGAAAAAAAATTTAAAAATATTATAACAATAATTCCATTGTTGTAAAAAAAAAAAAGTGCTCACCTGTGGTCTTTTCATAGTGCTAACATCCTGACTGAAGTGTTGACGATGACCCGGTGAGGTGTGTGGCCCGGTGGACATGTACATGTATTAGATCAGGATTCTGAATGTCAGTGTTTTGAAATGGCAAACAAGTGACTTTATGTCAGATTGTTGTGTGTAATGCAGAGAACCGTGTTCAGTGCTTTTAAAAAGGGCCATTTTGAATTGCAAAATGTGTGTAAAGCAGAAAATGTGTTTAGACTTTTGGAAACTTGATTAGAGCTTTTTCTTGATTTACTTGATAATGTCATTTTGGTGTGTTAGCAATTGGAAAAAAAACTGTAAGAAATGATATATCATATTAAGAAATATAAATTAAAAATTATCATATGATTTCATATTAAGAAATTATATATTTTTTAAATGTAAGGGTCCGTAATGTTTTTAAGATGTATTTTTTTATATTCTATATTTTAACATCAATGACCACAGACCACAAACAAATCAAAACGCCTAATAATAATAATAATAAAAAATTGATATATAATACAAAGAAAAAAAAAAGTACTTGGATTTATAAAGTCCCAGGATTTTACAAACCTTGGTAGGTCACCATGAACCTGAAATTGATATGTCTGTTAACATATCCATCTTATGTATCCAACGAAAGAAAATTAGCAGATTATGAAGTGCATCTTTTGAATGGATTATCATAAAATACAGCACAGAGATTAGGATGTGTATTGAGTCAGGGCAGGGTCATGTGATCTGAGGACACACATGTGACAGGTGAATGCTCCTGATGATGCGGACTCTCACACTGATCACACTGATCCCAGATCAGCACCAGACCGCTTCTCCACAGACTGCTGACATCTAGTCTGGTCTGTCATTGAAGATGACATCTAAAGTCAGCATGAAAGATCTTTTCTCCTCCATTGTGTCGTATATCGAGTGAAGCGCTTCTGGAACAAGAACACATGTGGGCGGGGCTTGATTGTGTCTGTGGGGAACTGATTGGATGGTTGTGGTTTGCTATTGGCTGATCTCATGTGAGTGACAGGTTATAGCCCCGCCCTCGCGCCAGTAAACAGAAAACATGGATTGTTGTGTGAGAATGTTATGCATGAATTTGTTGTGGAAATAAAATGTCCTGAAAATAATTACTAAGCCGTCGCCCATCACCAGCCCCTCATTTAATTTGAAACATTTTATGTCAAAATTATATTATTTCACAATATTAAACATAAAACAGTATACCAGCTGTAAAAACCCAACAAACAGAGTGTGTTTCGATCAACGTTTGTGTTTTAACTGATATTTACAGCTGATTCACTTCTGTTTAACATTCATCATGATCAAGATGTGAAATAATACTATTTCCAGCAAACAAAAACATTCTGGCAAGGTTATGAACAAACATACTTCCAGTAATGTTAATAGAACGTTCATTCAAAGTTCCCAGCTCAATTTATGGGGTTGCGTGAACGTTCCCTTAAGGTTTTGTGTAGGTTTTGGTTCCCATGGAAAGTTTTCTTAACATTCAGGGAACGTTATAACCCTGAGGGAACGTTCCCTAAACGTTAGTTTTTGGTTTGGTTCAAACTAACCTTTAGAGAACCATAAACTAACGTTCCCTAAACGTTCTGTGTTAGTGGGCTGTTTTTTTAAATAATGTTCTCAAAACACTAGTATAAAAATGTTACTTACACACTTCTGAACTGGTTTAGTTGGATGTTTTTATTACACTACTTGTTTCAGAGAACATTCAAAAGTAACGTTCCCATAGTTTGAAGAATGATACAATCAAATGTTCACTTAATGTTCACATAAACAAGATGTTTTGAACGTTAAGAAATAAATTTTTTCATAGCTAATGGGAACATTAGCTAAATGTTTAGTTGTTTGTTGTTTTGCTCCGCTGTGACCTCTGGCTGGGGGTCGTGCATGTGCTCGTCTGTAATTGGTTAAACCGATGAGTTACAACACTCCCTGATCCAGTTAAACCGGTTCACATCGGGAGAGATCGAGCCGCAGTCTCTTCTCAATACGGGATCTTAAGGAGTTAAAATAGAGCTAATGCTCAGCCAAGAGTTAAAAACAAACTGTTTTCATACAGACACGAGTTATGCAACATTTAACTTAGAGGAAAGGTCAGAGGTCACTGCCGTTTCTGGAGAGATGTGTGTTTATGATTTAGATTTGCCACAAAGATCAGACCTCAGAAGATGTTCATGAAAGTCACATGCATTAATATTGGACATGAACGGCCTTTCAATTCAAATTTATGAAACTCTCATTTGATACCTGAGTATTATAAATAACCATTTAGTGCATATTGTAAGTATTTAACACAGTGAAAACACAATGACTAAAACTACAGAATCAGATGACAGGGGAATGTTTGTATATGGTTGCCAATGAATCATTTTAATGTAATTTTTTTAGATATTCACTCATTACTTCAATACCTTTTGGCTTTACTAAGATTTCCCAGACACTAAGAACCAGGTGTCCTCCATGATTCATATTTTTGCCGAAAACAAATCACTTCAATCAATCACGACTTCATAATCTCCAACGGCAGACAAAACTGTCTCATTCTTACAGACTAATACTCATCCTCATCAGATATAGATGTGTTTGAATACGTGTCACGGCGAATAAACAAACACATTACAGTATATGTTAATGAGCAGATTATATAATAACCTAATTGACTTTCAGGACAGCCAATCGGGATTGTGGATTAGAGCGGCTTAATCTTTCATCAGTAAAGGTCAGATATAACCCGATGTTTAGGATCAGGGTAATTCAGGTGTGTGTTTCTCAGAATACCAGCTAGTATTTATAGCAGCTTGAAGCTAAAAACAGTGTGAGCACTGAAATCATCTTTACACCTGAGCAATCGCAGATTCGAGAACAGACTTAAAGAGTTGAGATCAGAAACATGAAATCAACATGAACTCACAAGTCTGAGTTTGAGTTAGTTGACAAGAAGCATTTGATGCTATTTAATCATTTAAACATAAAGTTGGACAGGCACAGCATCAAAATAAAACATACTGATTTATTGTTTAGATTGGTTATGAAGTATTTAATATGGAAAATAAAAATGAACGATGCAGCATACAGGGAACGTTCTCTCAAAGTTTGAAAGAAACAAACTTTCTCAGTAACATTAATAGAATGTTTTCAACGTTATCTGGTCTTTAATAATGATTTCAAAACATTAGCACAAAAGTTGTTAAGAGAACATTCAAAAGTAACGTTTTGAATATGATTATGGAATGTTCCCTTAACGTTTGTAAAACATTTAAACTTCAGAGAACATTCAGAAAATGTTTGCATAACCTAATAGGAACGTAAGCACAATATGATAATATTAAAATAGGGCTGTTAAATGATTAATCACGATTAATCGCATCCAAAATAAAAGTTTGTGTTTACATAATAAATGTGTTTGTACTGTGTAAAATTATTTTGTATATATAAGTACACACACGTGCATTTATATATTTAAGAAAAATGTGTTATTTATATATAAAATATTTATATTTCTATATAATATAAATTATATATAAATCTATATATAGTATATACATGCAAATATATACAAACATGTGTATGTATTTATATATATAAAATAATTATACACAGTACACACACATTTATTATGTAAACACAAACTTTTATTTTGGATGCGATTAATCGTTTAACAGCCCTAATTAAAATTAGATTAGACTTGAGGATAAAGAAAGTGCTACGTATTAATCAACTAATGAGCATGAAGGTGTTATACACATTTTTCAGATCTGGTGTTCATGTCTGTGTCTGTCAGACAAACTGCAGATAAACTCTGACTGTTCCCACACGCGTGTCCTCAGCTGGAAGAGCCTTAAAATACTCCATGTGTCAATCTCCTGATCCCTCTATCTGCTTCTGTTGAGGCGTTTGAGGATCAGAAGATTAGCCGAGTGCTATAAAAGAGTCCAGCAGAAACACTGGACACGAGCTGAAGCGAGACATCGCAGGAGAGAAGCAAGAGAACCAGCAGAAGATCCAGAAACACACGGTAAGAGATCGGCTCACGGACACACACTCACAGCACTGAGACACAGTCAGGGACAGAACTACGGTACTTCATTTACAACACCATTTACTGAAAGCAGGGATTCTGGGATGAGGAGCATGAGGAGAAAACCACAAAACAGACCCAACATAAAAACAACGAGAGAAAGACTTTCATGGACTGATAAAGAACAGACAGATTTAGTGATGGAGAGGAAATAAGTAAAAAGGAAAAGCAGAATGTGAGTCAAAAGGACAGTTCAGTTGAACATTAAAGCACATGTGAAGTGCAGTGATTTCCACGGATGCTTGTTTTCGCCACGGAATATAACGTCTGGAAACATGGAAACTCGTCATTCCTGTACCGTTTTATTTAACCTGTTCGAATCATGTCCATGATTTTTTTGTGTTCACACAGCAAGTGCCAAAACCATAACCATAACCAAGTTTCGTACCATTCTGATTAAGTAAATATTAAGTTGGAATTGTGAGAAAAAAAAACTCACCATTTCTGTACCTTTTATTATTTTCATTCCATGGCGGAAACAAGCTTTCATCGATTACAGCCTCAGAGACTCAAATTTCTTTGAAATGTACAGTCAGAGCTCTGGGAATCTCCTCTACGAGATTAGCACGATTATGTAAAGAGCTTATCATTAGCACTGTCCGTATATAGATGTTGGTAAATAAACTCATTGTGTAACCAGCAGATTAGGATTAACACAATCCCAAAATGAGAAGATTAACAGCTAACCTGTTGAGGACATCAATAAAGGGGACGATATAGACACTTTTTAAAGTCAACATGTTTATATTTCAGTAAGAGAGAGATGGACGTCCCAGCACCTGTGGAGAAGAGAGGGCCACCAAAGTTCAAGCAGAGGACCACTCGCACCTTCAAGAGCAAGGCTCCTAAACCGGGCCAGAAAGGCTTCGGAGACGACATCCCTGGGATGGAGGGCCTCGGCACAGGTAAAGTGTGGCAGTCGCAGTCATCATTAAATATTGTTTGAGTGTTTTGAATGAGCCTGACCACCTTCTTTCTCTGGGTGTTCAACAGACATCACTGTGGTTTGCCCCTGGGAAGCTTTTGGGGACATGGAGCTCAGCGATCTGGCCAAATATGGCATTTTGTAGAAACTTTTCTCCCGGAGATCTTTGATCAGCCAAGATGATCATGTAATATCACTCACACCAAGACTGAGTCAGCAGAAGACGCTTCAGCCCAACTCACGAAGAGGAAACAACATCTTTTTTTTGGAGGGAAATCAGTACCAATGGGACAGTGACTCTTGATCGATCTCAGAGCTGCAAGATCATCCTCTCTCTCCGCACTGTTGTGGTGAAATACAGAACTATGTACAAATCGACTTTATTTTTTTTTATTGTGTCTGTGTCAGAATCTACTCATCATGGTCAAATTTTGATTTGGCAGAACAGTAGAACACAATTAAAAAAATTATTTTCCCAAATTTGTGTGAGTAGTCTTTTCTCTTTCACAACTGAGAGAGAATATTTAAACTGGGTCCATTTTGAAACAAGTTAATCTCACTTTGGTCAAATATGAACCTCTAAAAAGTCTCAGAGTGTAAAATCTTGGTTTCATATGCATTGCACTCAAAAAAAAAAAACATTTGTTGAACGAACTTAATTAAATTAAGGAAAGCTTTTCCACGAAATTTAATTACATTGTTCCAACAAGATCTAATTTGTTTGATATGATTTGTTGTAATCTTGTTGTATTAATTTAGTCAAGACTTCTAAAAAAAATTGCGTCATTCCTACTAGATACATTTTTGTCAAGTTAACTAGATTTAATTGTTGTCCTGCCTAATATCACCAACATTATAATTTTAGCTAATTTGACTCTACAGTTACTTCCAATGAAAGAAGCTACTAGTGTTTGATTTAATTAAAACAACTTTTTACAAAGTAATATTATATATGACTTGGTCTTTGAGTGAGGTTTAATGCATATGTTTTTCACACGGAGTGCCACAGCCTAAATACAGTCGTCACTCTTCTGCATAATGGGAACCGCAAAATTCAAAAACATTACAGAAAGTCCTCCAAGTTTCTAACATAACTGAACATTAAATACTAACATTGACTAACAACATCTTTCCATTTAATGAAAAACACATAAAATAACACTTTAATCCCTAAATTTACCCTCCCAATGCAGTCCCTTGCAAAGCATGTAGTTTTCACATAAATTAAGTAAACTTCAGTTTTAAATATATTAGGTTGATTGAACACAATTAAGTTAAGTTGTGACAAAATATTAAACAATCGTGTTACTTTTGCTTATTTTAATTAATTAAATTTAACAAGAGGGAAAAATATTTTTTTTGAGTGTGGTTATATTAGGCATCGGCACTAACAGAATACAATCTGAGAAAAAGGTTCAGATAAATACCTTTTAGAAGGGCTTTATATAATACTACTAATTTACTTTTTGTAGGATTTTTGCTAGAGCTCCTATGTGAACAGTTTCAAAAATTGAATTTTTTTTTTTTGGTTTATTATTTTTCCACACCACATGTCAATTATTGGTAAACCACTATCACTGCAACCCTTTTAAATTATTTCAGTTCTGTAAATGTTTTTAGTTCGTGTCGTGATCTCTGGATTCTGCTCATGAACAGAGCGCGTTCAGAAAGCGGTGCGATTTTCTGAGATGAGGAACATTTACGTCACTACATTCAATCAATACAATCGTTAAAAAAACATGCATTACGACGTTGCATTTACGTGCTGGTGAGTCAAAGAAGAAAAACTAGTTTGTTTTTTTCTTTGAATATTCCGGTTTTCAAGTTTTCGTTCTACAAGGAGACACTTAGAGGGGAAATTCTCATTATGATTTTTTTTTCTCTAGTTCACATTGGCCACAATTACTTTTCAACACATTTTTTTAAGATATAGTCTTCTACTATAATGCCTGATGAGTTTGGAGATCAGAGACCATTCCTCCAATCAAAATCTCTCCAGGTCCTTCATTCCTCGATCCCGAATCTCTCTCAGAGCCGTCAGATTCCCAGACCTGGCGCTTCTTCTCTTCCGTTCACCCACTCGTTTTCTAAAGGGTTCAGGTCAGGGGACTGGGATGTCATGGCAGAAGCTTCATTTTGTGCTTAGTGACAGATTTTTGTGTTGATTTTAATGTTTGTTATGGAAGATCTAACCATGGCCCAAGATGTCTAGGTTTTGGTTTTTTTTATCTGTTGGTATTTGCTATCCATGATGCCATGTATCTGAACAAGACGTTCAGGACCTCCAGCAAAAAAATAGGCCCACAACATATATTTAACCGTGAGCGTGGGGTACTTTAGATCCCATCTGGGAGTTTGCTGCCAAAAAGCTCTTTTTTTAGTTTCATCTGACCACAGAATCCCGTTTGAAGATCCAGTCGTGTCTGACAACTGAGAATGCCGGGGTTTGTTTTTGGAGGAGCGATGAGGATTTTTCTTGAAACCCTCCCAAACAACATGCGGTGATGTAGGGGCTGTTGATATATTCTTTTAGGCTTTCTGACCCCAAGACTCAATAATCTCTGCAATTCTGCATCTGTGATCCTTGAAGAGTCTTTGGCCACTCAAACTCTCCTTCTCGCTGAGCATTAAAACAATATAGACGTCTTCTTCCGGCAGATTTGTAATGTCTTTAGTTGTTTGACATTTTTTTAATTATTGCCCTGATGGTGGTAATGGGGATTTTTAATGCTTTAGCTGTTTTCTTACAGCCACTTTCTATTTTATGAAGCTCAACAGTCTTTTGCACACAGATCTCCTTAGCCCTATCGCCTAACGACTACAGCCCCATTCACTCCCTGTGCCAATGCATTGATGAAGTCAACAATTGGATGTGCCAAAACTTTCTTCAGTTAAACAAAGACAAAACTGAAGTCATTGCGTTTGGAAACAAAGATGAAGTTCTCAAGGTGAATGCATACCTTCACTCTAGGGGTCTAACAACTAAAAATCAAGTCAGGAATCTCGGTGTGTCTCAGACCTTAGCTTCAGTAGTCATGTCAAAGCAATAACTAAATCAGCATATTATCATCTGAAAAATATTGCAAGAATTAGATGCTTTGTTTCCAGTCAAGACTTAGAGAAACGTGTGCATGCTTTCATCACCAGCAGTGGATTACTGTAATGGACTCCTCACTGGCCTTCCCAAAAACACCATAAGACAGTTGCAGCTCATACAGAACCAGAACATATGAACACACACACCAGTCCTCAGGGCTTTACACTGGCTCCCAGTTACATTTAGGATTGATTTTAAAGTATTATTACTGGTATATAAATCATTCAATGGCCTAGGACCTCAATATATTGCAGATATGCTCACTGAATATAAACCCAACAGATCACTCAGATCATTAGGATCACGTCAGCTAGAAATACCAAGGGTTCACAAGGAGAGTCCGCTTTTAGCTACTATGCTGGATTCCAGAGGAGAACACATTATACCACCCCTTTAACAAATTGCTTAAGATGTTCCTCATTTAGGCCTGTAAATCTCTTTATATAAAGTGTCTGCTAAATTATTAAATCTAAATGTAATAAATATTTAATCAGCATTAAATTCAATTAAACATTTGCAATGAAATGAATGCATTTTTGTTTAACACATTGATGTTTTTTCTCTCTCTTTATTTTCTTTGTTCATAAAACAGTCATCATAAAATAGAAGTTTATAATAAAGGCTGCAATATTCCATAAAAAACAAGAATTGTACCTTTTAATTTCACAGTGACTTTAATGGTTTACCAGTCTAGTGTTTTTACAGCATCCTCCGCCAGAGGGCGACACACACATACAGCCAAACGTGTGAATAAAAGAGCGGGAAACAGATTTTCATCTACAACACTATTAACACACTCACTATATGCGTTATAAACCTCTGGTTTACTGTTCCCCATATCATGAGTTATATATCATCAGTCACTTTGCTCTTATTAGCATGTCATGGTTTACAGTAATAGGGTTTAAACTTGGTATGAGGGACACGGGTATGACATTTTTTATAGGTTTAAAGGGAGAAACATCATAAATTAAACTTTATTGACCACAACAGTTCCTATATCAATATCCTAACCAATAGAATAGCCTTAATTAATGTTTAGTTGTCTAAACTAACACGGTATACCATAAGCTTTTCTAGAGATCTCGCTGTGTCTTACTTTCACACAAGAACTATTTTAGAGGCTATTGCTGAAATATTGAAAATAGAATGAGGAAAATCAGCAACAGTGTGTATTATTTTTCTTCATGTTGTTTTAGATACGCATATTCTCACTCGCTTCTGAAGGACCGAATTAGACAATCTATTGAATGCTCTACACATGTCTTACAGATCATTTGGTATTTTTAAATGGTACAGTAATATTCAATAAATACATTTCCTCAAACCAATATAATGTATTTTATTGATACAATTGAAGAGTAAGTATTTGTAATTTGTAACAAAACTTTGCAATGTATTTCTGCGTATCTCTAATTACAAACCATTTCTTTTATAGACCAACTGGACAAGCTTTTCTCCAAAATAATATCACTTTTTTGAATCACATAACTTATTTTTTAACCAGTTGAATATATTAAAGTATGAACATGTTCCAAAATATGACAAACACACTCTCAGAAAAAGACAAATAAAGTACTAATATGTAGAGGTAAAAAAGGTATAAAGGTGCACCTTTAAAGGGTTCTGCCATGTGACAGATTTATTAGCCGTATATAAATCCCATCCGAAGAGCACAAGCTCCTTGTCAGCTATAGATGTGAATAAACAAACACATGAGAACTTTACAGTATATGTTAATGAGCAGATTATATAATAACCTAAATGACTGTCAGGACAGCCAATCGGGATTGTGGATTAGAGCTGCTTAATCTTTAATTAGTAAAGGTCAGATATAACCGTATGTTTAGGATCAGGTTCGAGAACAGACTTAAAGAGCTTGACCTGAGATCAGAAACATGAAATACACATGAAAGTCTGAGTTTGAGTTAGTTGACAAGATGCTATTTAATAATTTAAACATAAAGTTGGACAGGCACAGTATCAAAATAAAACATACTGATTTATTTTTAGATTTAAATAAAATTTGCTTACAATTCATTTGATTGGATATTTGGTTACAAACGTTCTTAGTAACATTAATAGAATGTTTGTTAAAAGGTATCTGGTCTTTAATTATGTTCTCAAAACGTCAGCAGAAAAACATCTTTCTGTTGGAAACCTTTTCCTTCATTGAAGCCGAGACCAGGAGACGTTGGGATATCTTTCAAGCAGGATTCATTATTGAGAACTCGCTGTGCGTCGCTGTAGTCATCCCAGTCTAGTCTAAAGGGAACTTTACATTGTAGTTTATATACATTTAAAGTTGGACGGATTTACATAGAGGTGGAGACACGCTGAAATAAAGCATGTAAATAAAGTACGGCTCGTTACTGTAAATTCCCCAGCCGTTCAAATGATCCAATCAGCCTATAGTCAACGACGGGCCCGGGGTCCAAGAGCCATTACAAGACAAAGTGTGTGAGTCTCAGTAATCTGACTCATTTAACTTACAATAGAGAGAACAGGACTAGCAGGAATCTCATCTTAAATGCTAAATTCAATGTATAGAACTTTCTCAGTTTATAGACTATTGTATTGGAACCTAAATCAAAAATTTTATAAATTTGTAACACAACAATTCATAGAACGTTTTTCTTCAAAGTTTTTGTTTGTCTAAGTTGTTCAAAATTAACGTTCCCATGATGTTTGGAAAATTATAAAAAGGAATGTTCCTAGAACATTTGTAAAACATTTAAATGTTGAGAGAACCTTTAAGAAAAAGTTTTCCAAACTCAATGGGAACATGAGCACAATGTTCTTCTAATATATTTTGTTAGCTGGGATGTTTATAATAAGAAAATTACATGATAACTGAGGATAGAGAAAAAAAAATGATTGTGATTTTAATGATAAAAGCCTGTAAAAATGCTACAGTGAAAACTGTTAATTGGTTAACAGAAAGTGACGGTGAATAACTGTGATAGATCTAACCATACATTTAATGTAATTTTACAGTGAAATACAGTTTTTGGAAGTGAAAAATAATAAGTCATTATATAATTTACAGTGAAAAACTGTAAATTGACATTCCCACAATTCCCTGCGTGACACTTCATATTTGATATATTTTTGTTGAAATAACTGTTTATTCATAGTTTTTCTTATTTTTTTTCTGATCAGTTATGTACATTAGGGTTTTATGTTATTTAATGTTGTTAAATTAATGTTTATTGCATTTTAAAAAATGCATGTGTGTTACTATTAGTGTTTGTGTATCTTCGATTTATTTCTGTTAACAATCTTGTGTAAAAGCTGCTTGAGGTGAGCTTTGATTCATCATGTGACTCTCATCTCCACTGTGATTGGTGGTTGTCAGTGTATTACAATGGTCCAAAACAGATAGTAGTACTTCAATAGGTCGGGTAAATTAACATTATATCAGATAATAAAATAAGTTTTTATACTGTCAATTTAAGTCTGTAAAACCTAAAATATTGCTACCGTATTTTTTACGGTAGATTAATTTCTGGCAACCACAGCTGCCGATTTTTTACCGTAAATTTAACAGATTTTGTTTTATAGTGTACTTATTAATACACTAATGGCCATAAAGGTGTTTCAACACACATTCATCATATTTCAGCATATTGCGTGTTTATATCTTGCGTCTGTCAGACTCACAGGAGACAAACTGCAGATGTTCTGAATAAACTCTGACTGTTCCCACACGCGTGTCCTCAGCTGTAAGAGCCTGACGTCCTTAAAATACTCCATGTGTCAATCTCCTGATCCCTCTATCTGCTTCTGTTGAGGCGTTTGAGGATCAGAAGATTAGCCGAGCGCTATAAAAGAGTCCAGCAGAAACACTGGACACGAGCTGAAGCGAGACATCGCAGGAGAGAAGCAAGAGAACCAGCAGAAGATCCAGAAACACACGGTAAGAGATCGGCTCACGGACACACACTCACAGCACTGAGACACAGTCAGGGACAGAACTACGGTACTTCATTTACAACACCATTTACTGAAAGCAGGGATTCTGGGATGAGGAGCATGAGGAGAAAACCACAAAACAGACCCAACATAAAAACAACGAGAGAAAGACTTTCATGGACTGATAAAGAACAGACAGATTTAGTGATGGAGAGGAAATAAGTAAAAAGGAAAAGCAGAATGTGAGTCAAAATGACAATCCTGGATAAGTTCAACATTATCCCTCTGTTGCTGTTCGCGTTGGTCAAAAAAGAAATGATTGTACTATTTTAGTTCGGTAATGTTTTTTATTTAATATTTTGTATTTGTAGGGGATTTTGAAGCACTACATTATATTTATTGGCAGATTATTGCTGAGTTTTAAAAAACGTTTTAAAAAGTGAAAAAATTATTCAGTTATTTTTTTATATATATGAAAAATAAATTTTCCAAAACACATTTTATTCTAAAACATTGAGAAAATCAAAGCCATAAATCTAAACAAGCTGTGTTCCAAATTTGAGGTTGATATCTTCCACTAGATGTAATTAGTCTCCCATTCATTTACAATGCGCTCCTTTTCGATCGTGAACAATATGTGTCAAAACCGTGTCCTTTAACCTTTTCGAATCATGTCCATGATTTTTTGGTGCACATCAAGTGCCAAACCCATAACCATAACCATAACCATAAGTTTCGTACCATTCCAATTAAGTGAAAAAAAAAAAAGTATAAATATTAAGTTGGTATTGTGAAAAAAATAATCTGAATTGTGAGATAAAAACTCACCATTTCTGTACCTTTTATTATTTTTATTCCATGGCGGAAACAAGCTTCCAAAGAATACAGCCTCAAAGACTCGAGCTTACTCTATGTTTCTTCAGGTGAAGCTGAAATGTACAGTAGACATTCAACAGCGAAAAGCCAATTTAGGCAAAAATAGGCTAAAAACAGAAGCTCTGACATATTTCTCCCAGGATTCCAGAAGTAGGCAAGGATAAATGTGATGGATTTAGAGCTCTGGGCATCTCCTCTACGAGATTAGCACGATTATGTAAAGAGCAACAGATGTTGGTAAATAAACTCATTGTGTAACCAGCAGATTAGGATTAACACAATCCCAAAATGAGAAGATTAACAGCTAACCTGTTGAGGACATCAATAAAGGGGACGATATAGACACTTTTTAAAGTCAACATGTTTATATTTCAGTAAGAGAGAGATGGACGTCCCAGCACCTGTGGAGAAGAGAGGGCCACCAAAGTTCAAGCAGAGGACCACTCGCACCTTCAAGAGCAAGGCTCCTAAACCGGGCCAGAAAGGCTTCGGAGACGACATCCCTGGGATGGAGGGCCTCGGCACAGGTAAAGTGTGGCAGTCGCAGTCATCATTAAATATTGTTTGAGTGTTTTGAATGAGCCTGACCACCTTCTTTCTCTGGGTGTTCAACAGACATCACTGTGGTTTGCCCCTGGGAAGCTTTTGGGGACATGGAGCTCAGCGATCTGGCCAAATATGGCATTTTGTAGCCAACTTTCCACCTGATCACGTAATATTACACACGCCAAACTTGGGTGTTGGGCTGAAAGCATCTGTTGCTTGTTCAGTCTTGGTATGTGTAATATAGAGGAAGCAACATGATTAAATTTTTTTTTTTTTGGGGGGGGGAAAGGACAAATGGTGAAGTGACTCTTCTTCCACTGCATCACTGAAACTACAGTACAAATTGACTTTTTTACAAATTTGATTTTTTAACTGTACATGTGATTGTGTCTCTGTCAGAATCAACTCGATTTCAAACCCTTTTTGGCAGAAAAACACAATAAAAAATGTGTCTTCCCAAATTTGTGTGAGTAGTCTTTTCTCTTTCAGAACTGAGAGAGAATCTTTAAACTGGGTCAATTTTGAAACAAGTTTATTCATTTCACTTTGGTCAAATATGAACCTCTAACTATAAAAAAAGTCCATTTGTCATAATAGTCATCGGCAACAAAATACAATCTGAGAAATACCAAGGTATTAACATAGTATAAATTATATAATATTATATAGTATAAATTTAAAAAAGAATTATTTGCTGGTCTCGGGGGGTCTAATTTGTCCAGACTGACTTGTTATCAGGCCCTATCATACACTCGGCACAATGCAGCACCAGGCGCGACACAAGTACAGGATTCACACAAACATGCCAAATATTACAAATAAAAGGATTACAATGTAAAAGATTAATATTGTGTACATAAAGATATGGTGGAATCCGGCTTGTCCCGTAGATGTTCTGCTTACGCTTTAACCTCGCGCACGAGCAGATCTGTCCTCGCTAGAAAAGCGTTCAGTCTTTCTGCTTGCAAATTCCACCATGTAAATAGCGAATCCGCAATGGCGCGGGCACCACTGCCTTTTAAAGAGAATGGGAAATTACACTCTGATGTTTTTTTGCAAGTTACGCTCAAAACACCCATAACTCATTAAGAGAATAGGGAAAACCCTTTTAGACCATGCGCCGGGTGCGGCGACCATTTTCCCCGTCGTTAAACTAGCAAAAGCGGATTCTGTGTTTTGGCTAGCTTAGTTGGGGACAATTAATATTCAACAATATTATTGATCTGCCTTACTTAAGGTGGACGATGACGCAATTTTCTTCTAGAAACTTTAGGAAGCATTATTTTCACTATAAAGCTGCTTTGAAACAATCTGTATTGTAAAAGGCGCTATATAAATAAAGGTGACTTGACTTGACTAAATGCATTGCGCCGTGCGCTTTAGACCATGCGCTTAGATCGTTAAAATAGTTAAAATCCTTATTTTAGGGCCCTATTTTAGATGGGCCCCTACTGATCTTTTAGAAGGCATTTGGCCCTGCAGCCACAGTGGTGATGGCATGTGCATTTGTATGCGTAGCAACAAGCCAAACTAGAAACAAGTTATAGACTTTGATGCTGTGAACTTTCAATGAACTGCAAACACTGAGAGCATGGTTCAAATCATTGCTCAATTTAAAGATTTTTGTGACTACAATATAGAATTGGACACAATTTTCTTGTTTTTTTTTTGTGGCTATGTTATCAGTTGCATTCTTTTGAGAATCTATTTGAATATGAAAAGAAAGGTTGGACAAACACATGTCTGATGGAGGGCAAACATTATTTTTGGTCTGTTAATTTTGTCAGTCTCTTTTGAGGCATCGAAAAACATAAAGGAGTGGAGTGATTGCAAAGTCTGAAGAAAGAGAAGAAAATCACACCTCTTGCTTGTTGCAAGTTCCAATATTTCGCTGAAAAGACACTCGCCAAATGGAGATCACGTCGGGGTCACCACTCAGATATCAGATATCAGATACTCAGATTCTCAGATATCTTGAAGAGACAACACCCATAAATGAGAACAGAATTCTCCAAAGTTTTCAATCTTTCTCATAATACCAATGACTGCAAATGAAATCGAGGCCATTTTACCAATGAGAGACATTTAAAATTATACCAAACATGAAAGGGAAAAAACAATAGATTCACAAGATACATCATATTTGGTATATAGACATTCTTAGAGAACTTTCTGTGACTTGAATCAAGGGGAAGGGAAGGGAGGAGTGAGAGGGGGACGCATGGATAAGGAAAACCTTTTTTTTTTAGATCTCTCCAGTGGTGCGTTTTATTGTGTTATTGCAGGGGGTTGGATCTCAGCTTTTGTATTAGCAGGAAAATCAAGTCTTACATACCTTTTAGAAAGGCTTTATTTAAAACTACTAATTAACTTTTTATGGTATATGGAGTCTTTTCACAGACTGTAGGCTTCAAATTATGCTAATTGAAATTGCGAATTGAAAATACGGCCAATGAAAAGACGTAGATTCTGCCAAAACGCCCATATATTGCAAAAACTTTTTTACTCGTGCATGAGATGGTTTTTCAGGCAATTTGAAAAATTAACATTTCGCAAAACTGCAATGGAAACAGTTTTTTCGAATTTACAGGTCACCTGGCGTACGTAAAAGTTCCATGATCATCGGTATGTTTGGACAGAAGACGAGACAGAGTTCTTTATAAAATTAATAAAAGACAAAAGGTTGAACTGTTCTTCCAGAAATCTGAATCTACAGTTCTTCTGTGAAATTGCGTTCTAACCTCCCAGAAACACCTCATATGAGACCGCACACAGATATAAGGGGGTTTTCTTGCCATTAATGCTTGGATAACAACATAGATAACAAAATAAGACTGGATCACTCACACAATCCAGATACACACTTTTTCAGATTACCAAATCTGGATTAGCTGTGCTCCAAATGGGATTACATTCACAATGTAGACAAATGACATTACATTCACAAACATCCCCTTCCATTTTTACTTTCCTTTAAACAATTAGACCCCTACCTAAATTGAAAAAACATTTTGAATAATTGAAAAATACACCAGTGAGAGAGAATAATAGATCAGAAAATACGTTTTAATTTAAATAAAAAATTTAACTATTTCATTGATACTTTGGATGAACAATATAATCAGTTGCTGCAGTGAGCTCTTTTGACAGTCCTCTCGCCAAAACACATACAGTAGCGGAGCGGCGCATTCAAAATAGCATCTTGTGATGCCATCTATGGCCGTAGCCAGCTATGAGGTCACCCAGGTTCGGAGCTCTGTATTTTCCCAAGGGGTATAGACTATAATAACTATTGTGATATAACTGCCTAATATTATATGTTAGCACTGTTATGCTGATGATACTCAGCTCTATATCTCTCGCGCCCCAATGAACCTCACCAATTCACAAAATTAACGAAATGCATAGCTGATGTAAAAATTAGCTGACACAGACAAAAATGAAAAGACAATGGGTGGGTTGCACCAATAAGTATTAAAATTAAAGTAAAGTATTAAATTAAGCATAGAAACGAGAGGCCAGTGATAACTTAATTGTCAGTGGTAGCTTAATTGTCACCGTCTGAACAAGAACGATTCAGTTAAATTGCTAGGTTTCTTTTTTTTTTTCAGGTAATCTACCACACCCCACACTTCTTAGAACCACTGCTTTAGCAGTTAAACTGATCAAGAGCAAAATAAAAATATAAATGTGTGTATATATTACATGATACAAATGTTGTATTCTTTGACCAGTTTTCCATTTGTTTTTGGGTCAAAGCTATCCCAGTCTTTTTAAAATGTTTTGAACAACACAAACTGTAGATTGGATTTTGTGAACTAAGCAAATTTCAGAATCCCCTTTTTATTTATTTTTATTTATTTATTTTATTTACAACTATTTTTCAAGATTTGATCCAATCCAAAATCAGATCAAATTATTTTTGAACAACTGGGCCCAGCTCGTTAGGAGAGACTCCATGAACTGAACTGAGTGTGTCAGATGAGAAATATACACAAAATGTGCACAGCAATGGGTCTCCAGAACCGGAGCTGAGTTAACACTGTTTTTAGAGTAATTTACAAGAGCTTTGAACATGACTGGACCAATCATAATCAAGGACTGAAATAAACTGTTTTATAATAAACATTTTTCAACACATAAACTTACAATTCTGGTCCTGTCTTCTGATTGGTCAATCCAGTGGTGATCTAGTAACAGCCGTTCAGCTGCTACTGTGTATATCACTGCACAGCTTTAAAGAGAGCAGCTATTAACATTAAAAAAGAAAGATATTCCAAGGCACTTGAATAATGTTGAAAAAGTTAAAAAGCTTTTGTTTCATCACGGCTTTATTAAAAACTGGTGACAAGTACACACCTACGCGTTGCAGCTTACAAGCCTTCGTCAGGGTGTGAGCTTTTTCAGTTATTAACATCAGTTTACATATCACCACTAGATCTACTAGCAGACGCTTCATGGATTTAACATGAATGAATGAAAACATCAACTACTGAATGAATCTCAAACCTCAGTACTCAGTATCTCCAACTGATAGTTTGGCCTCTTCAATCCATTAGAGAGCAGCTTCACTCCTGAATTTTGCAGGTCATTGTCAGCCATGTTCAGCTCTATCGGGTTATAGGTCGAAAGTTGAATGAACGAGTACTTATGTCCTTTCGATTTCTTACAGGTTGAGTTGTTGTTGCCCATAACACCGTAGCATTCTGCTAATGATGCTGATTGGTCAGTGAAGGACCGATTACGACCAGAGATACCGCTTGATGGCATCGTGGCACCCGATGCGGGGCCAGAATGTTAAGAACTTTAGTTTAACAAAAACTCTTCTAGCACGTGTATTTACCTGTGTCAGCTGTGTTGTGTGTTTACCTGTGTCAGCTGTGTTGTCGATGCCTCGTAATTTCTTTGCATCTCCTTTCGAATACAACATTCAAATTACTAGACAAAGTATATCTTGAGAAAAGTGGATTTTGAGGGGTATAGCTCCATAGACCTCCATTCATTCTGCACTCGTCCTGTGAGCGCCCTCATATGGAACCAGAGAGGTACTGCAACCAGTTCAGAAGCCGGAAGTTTACTGAGAGTGGGAGTTCTCCCCTTAATAGATATTCTCTGGCCAGACTAACTTGCAGAGCAAATCTCAAATTTGCTGGAATTTCATCTGGGTTTTCCCAGGATACCTTATATACAACAAGCTGGATACAATTTTGGGTGCAAGAGCTTGCGCTGATCTGACAAATGTTGTCGAAGGTGGAAGTGTGCACATGCAAAATGCACAGAAAGCTGGGATATGAGTTATTTTGAGGTTGTGGTTTGAACAAGAACGAGTCTGAGATCCCTTCAATGCTGAAGAGGACCGGAGAAGGAACCAGGTTCCACTATATTGTTGTTATGTCCCGGTGGCATCCAGGGGATGTGGGACCAATAACTAATTTAATTTCCGGGGTGGAAAGTCAAGCAGGTGACACACGAGTTCAAATTTTAACAGAACTTTATTATAATAAATGCAGCAAACGGAAAAACGATCGTCAGGGGACAACTAAAACAATTTGCAGGCAAAATAGAGGGTGCTGATAATTATAACCAAAAACGTTTGTCTGTGAAATAACAAAGAGAGACAAGATTAATACACACCAACAGGGACAGGTAATAATTGTTTATCTAAAGCGCACTGCCCTTCCCCAACACCCGCAGCTTCCACAGTAGATACACACACACGGTGACACGCCGCCAACACGATTCGACAGTCGATCACAGCACACACCGACACGACGCCAACACGATCAGACTCTTCTCCTTCTCCCTCCACTGCCTGAGGGCTTTATCCCTGCAGCTGATCAACCGCAACCACTGAAGCTGCGAGATTGATGTCACAGCACCGGCACATACCTAAAAAAAAAACACAAAAAAAACACACAGGGACCACAAATACTAACCCCAACACTGGACCTTACGGGACGTAACAATTGTGAACACCAAAAGGACCGAGGTCACTTTCGGCTGATTCCCTTTCTGGTTCACTTTAAGTCCACACTGCTATTTTGAAGTGCATTCAACTTTACAAGCAATCAAACAAACATGTTTTGACAAATCATGATGTGTCTTTCCATTGACTTTATTTGTTTTTATACTAAGCTGACTTACTTTCCTTCCATGATTTAAAAAATAAACTTTTCTTGTGTGGAAAAAAGAACAAATGCTAGTGTTCGGAATCGCTTATTTCTGATTGCTATTTCAGATAAACAGTTTTTACAGTAAAATTGCACTATTGTAAAGAGCTGTTGACATCTTATTATCTTACATCAAAAGCAGTATCAGACTTATTACCTTGAGATAACACGGGAACTACTGAACTACTGAGTAAAATTAAGAAATTACGTGATTGTCTTTTCATGAGATTCACTCACTTTATAAACATCAAATAATATAGATTTTAATGTAAATTTGTGCATTTTGTTTACCCAAGCCTAGTGCTGATGAAAAAGAGAAAAGGTTGTTTTCTATGTAAACATAAACATAATACTTTTTTCGTTTATCTCACTGCAGTTTTAAAGCCCTTATTACTGTCCAGACCCAATAAATACAGAGAATATGTCTTTATGGGACTGTCAGTCGGCAGCTTTCAATAAACCGTTACCAATTCACAGAGCTGATCTGCTAATAATAAAGATGTTCATTCAAATTGATAACTTGTTTAATAACTGTGCACACTCTACAATGTGAGCTTGTAATTACAGTAGTCAACATTTGAAGTGGATAAAAAAAAGTTCATAAAAGTTGTCCTAAGACAAGACCGGGTATTGTTCAAAATTCACGTATAACTTTGATGAAAGCTTTAACAAATAATTAAGGAAACTGCAGTTAATGTTAATTTCAACATTTACTAATACTTTATCAAAAACTAAAGTTTTATCTGTAAATAATATTTAATTATGAGTTATCATGAACTAACAATGATCAGTTGCTTTATTATTAACTAACATTGAGACCTTATTGTAAAGTTTTACCTATTGTTCTTTTGCACTTTAATCCATTTACATTTTAATCCAAAAATGCTAGTTAATGTAATGTTATCACATTGGACTCAAACTTAATGACTTTTCTCACACAGAGTATAACAACTTCCTTAAAATTGTTTTGATTTTTGTAGTTTTGGGGATTTTTCCACCTTGTTACACTCGGAGGCAAAAAAGACCAACACATAAAAAAATTGTTTATAAATCTTTAGTTATGCCGTTATTGCCAAATATCAGATTGTCTTTTTGTCTATTTATTTTCTTTCAATCAGCACATTAGTTTTGTAAGTGTTTTTGGATCGGATTGATCACAGGCCTCATCTGAGATTATGAGCTCATGCTAAAATCTTTCACAAATGCTAAAATGCTTTTATATCCCCATCAATCTCAAAATCAAACCTATTCCCTAGCTGTACATTATTTTATTTTATTTTTTTAAAAAGTATATTTATAACACTATAGTTTTTATAGTTTTTTCTCATTCACAGCTATAGCTTACCCAACTATGATGACTTCTGCTTCGAAAAAACAAACAAAACAAAAAAAACAGGAAATTGTAAAAGGGTCTATTATTTATAATCTCACATTTAAAATCTTTCTGCTGCCACTTTCATTCACTGAGTGCTTTTACATCAAGATAAGCACCATAATAACAGATGTAACCTTTCACAATATTCACCTATATTAAATTTGATAACCTCTCCTTATGCCATCTACACTTTTAATAATACACAATCAACTGAAATCAAAGACCCGTCGAGTGATTGTTTAAAAAAAACAGTTTATATGGACATTCAGATACAAATTACATCACAAATGGAATCAGAATATGTAGAGAGAGAAATAGTTCAACTCAAAAACACGGTTACACTGTAAACCAAAGGAGAGTATGTGGAACAGGTATCATATTCATAAGGTGCGAGAATGGAGAATAAAAGAGACGCCATCTTTAATCCTTTACTGCACGAATGGAGGGGATTTCAAACTTCACTCCATCATCAGAAGACTAACGTCATGCAAGAATTCAGTCTCCTCGTGTCGAAGATGTCCTCGTGTCGAAGATGTCCTCGTGTCGAAGATGTCCTCGTGTCGAAGATGTCCTCGTGTCGAAGATGTCCTCGTGTCGAAGATGTCCTCGTGTCGTAGATGTCCTCGTGTCGAAGATGTCCTCGTGTCGTAGATGTCCTCGTGTCGGCGCTACAGGAGGAGCGAGAGGGACAGAAGAGAAACTAACAGATCCGCCGCATCTTTTCCAATCGCATCTTTAAAAGCCAGAAGATCAGAATGAAGGTACGGAGATATTTTTATCTCTTATAATACTGTGTAAAGTATGCATAGACTGCAAGTACCATTTAAACATAAAAAAAAACAAAATAAAAAACTAAAGAAAGCTGTCTGGTTTAGTGTTCAGTTTGTCATTCTCTTAGTGTCAATGAGACTCCACCGCTCACACACACACACACAGCTGAAGTGAAATAACGCCAAAACTTTAAAATGGCAAAACGTTTTCAGTCCTGGACCCGATTACAATTACATGCACCTAGAATCTACTGAAACATGTCCTGCAAAAAAAATAAAACAAATAAAGAAATGCATGTTTTCACAGATACAGAAACTGTGGTCTTGGACTCTAGAATTCCATCTCCAGCCATTTTGAAATAATTAACGAGCCACTTCAAACAATATCAAAAACCTATTGATAAAAAAAAAGAAACCAAACAATAGAATTACAAATATGTTTACACACACAAATCAAAAATGTGCTTGACTCTTCTTTGGAACCAAAATTCAAAGAAAGCAAAATACCAATATACTAAAGGGAAAGAGGACACACACTGCAAGACAAAAAAAAAATACTATTAATTTTCCTTTAAAAACCGACAAACATTTTTTTAATCCGCTTCTCAGAAAGTTGGGCTGAAACTTGCATATTTTACAAAACTATGCTAATAAAAGAGCTTGTCGATATTCCACAAGGAGGGCTTTTCAATCCCAAAATCTGAAGAGAAAAAAAAAAAAAAAAGAAAAAAAGAAAAAAAAGGTATTTCATAGCATAATTTAAATACTTGCTATAGTCATTATGCCGGTGTTTGTGTATTAATGTGGATTCAGATGATGTCCTGCCCTTCATCAAAGCCAACACACACCCATGAGAAACTAATGACGATAATAATTAATAATAATAATAATAATAATGTTTGGTAAAATTTTGTGTCTATTCTAGTTTACTTGCATATAATGACTATTTAATTTTAAAGGTACGCCTCTTGAAAACGGTCTGAACGGAGGTACTGTTTAAAGAACACAAAGCTTTCAGCAAGACGGATTATTATGACACGTCGTCCCGGTCGTGTGCGCCACACTTCAGTGATTTGTAACAGCGACTGCAGTTTCCTTTCATCCATGATCTTTCCAAAGAAAGGAAAAGCATGATGTAGTCTCTCATCATGTTGCTGTATTTGGGATAATAGCATCGTCCTCCCGTACAGAGCTGATGGGATCCACGCATTTCAAGATGATCCTTAAAAACCGAGACAAGAGCGGCCCGGATGAATGTCTATATTTCTTAAAGAATATTGATCATTATTGTAGTGTGAAACAGTGAAGGGTGACATGGACTTGTTCACTGCGGTCCTGGCGCTCTGTGCACATGTAGTTCGATGGCCACTAGAGGCAGTCTAGAGCCGTACTGCATGCATATGTGCAGAAAGACGAGCCGAAGGAAGAAATGATTTGAGCTTCTCAGTCAAGCAGTTTCAGTCAGAGATCTGGTACAATTTAGTGTTCAATGATGTCAGGTTTCCTTAAAAAAAAAAAAAAATCCACCTTCTTTGAACTGATTTAGAGTTGCATTCCTTTTTCAAAGTTCGTAACAGACGCGTTATGCTTCTTTTTTTTGTTTTTTTTGTCCAAAAGTGTGATTAGGTGTTTCCCTCCGAGGTCAGCAGCTGTTGGTGAAGTATCAGAGAGACCGCAAATCTGGAAGTGTGTTAAAGGTGTTTAATATGGCGAAAACCGGCTGTATCCGCCTCTGTAGAGAGTGGCCTGTGGAAGAGAGATTGGTTAGAAACCGGCGATCGAGAAACTGGGACAATTAAAGTGTGATGGACATAATAAAGCAATAAGCCCAGCGGAGCCGTGGATTTAGAACAGTTCACAATAAATCACGGCTTCAAGGGGCTTACTGCTTTTATAAAACGGTTAGTCCGTAAAAATATTCATTTTAATATTTATTTATTTAACAAAAAATACAATGTTATAAACACATTTATTCCTCCGTCAAGCAATGTAGTTCCTAAAAGGTTGCCAAGCAACTAGGGCTGTCACTTTACGTTCGAAAACCGACTGCACAATCGATCGGACCGACCAACACAAGTTTCGAAAGCGAAAATAGGGAATCGATTTTAACGTCCTTTCTTTTCCTTTTTTTCTTTGGAAAATAACAAATTTCTTTTTTGTTAACAAAATGCTTTTTAATATTTGCTATTACTTCAATGCAAGTGAACAAGCGCGCCGTTATTGTTGCAAGTGACGTGTGTTTATTTCAAGCAAGCCAGAAATCCTTTGCGCTAAATCTGCACAGCTTTGGCTTCACAAACTTCCAGAGCAAAGTGAGTAAATATAGAAACTAGAGGTGGGCAGAGATAAAAAAATGTAATCTAGATTAATCTAGATTAATTTTAAAATTAATCTAGATTAATCTAGATTAAAATGGCTCATTTAAATTCTCCCGAAGGCATTCAGAATGTGTGCTACCCAAATAATGACTAAAAGTAAGTCTTTGAGAATAGTTCGCCTCGCATAGGCATGTGCATTTCTGCCAAAAATGCCATTCGACAATCGAGGAACAAAAGTCGAATATCGTTTAAAAAAAAAAAAAAAAAAAAAAAAAACGCAATGACAGAAAGGGAGGCCAATTTCATCTTTAGCGATTTGTCATCAAACAAACTGTTTATTAATTGAACAAGTAACATGTTTTCTTCGGTTTTTTTAACAGTAATTGGAAGAAAAAAAACAATACGCACCACAGTCCGTTTTTGCATCGCCAATGCTCGTTAGATCAAAAAATAATGTCATCATATATCATAATGATTTTATGTGAACCTGCCTTGTTACTGCAATAGCCTCCTTTTTAAACAAATTAGTTTCAATCAATGTAAACTATTCGTGTGATTATGCCACTGCGCAATGCACATACATTACCGCGGGATGGCGGGTGTTCATTTCATAAACTGTGGACAATGGCAGCTTATTTAAACCTGTTAACCTTTGCCAGTGCGCCGACTCTCTGAAGCGGGTTTTTTTTTTGTAGCCTATAAATTAATGTATGTCCAAAAACCAGATAATGTCATACTTTTTAGTAGTGCTATCGTGGCGTAATAATCTGTTTGGTTGTAAAATGTATTACCTGAATGAAATGAACTCGAATGTATCGTCCTGTAGAATCATTCATTCACAGACAGCATACGAAGATGTTCAACTAATAAAGATCTTCATCGCTGGCAAAGATATGATGCATTTGCAGATTTGCTTTCACTAGACTAAACTGTAGATCCACGGCCACTTCATCCAACGCTCTTGATGTTCTTAAATCTTCCTGTTATTTACGACTCCTCGAGTGTGAATTGAAAGCGCTTCAGACGATTCAGTGCGTGGGGAACTGAACAGATCAACTGATTCGCGAACCGATTTAGACAGATTTGACAACTTGTTTGATGAAGTCTTTGAACAGAAACGACTCAAAAGAGTGATTCATTTGTAAATGAGCATCGGTCATGCCCATACAAAGGATACAGCGCGCTTGGAATAAACTCATTTAACAACGTATTGCATTAAAATAAAGTAACGAGAGGAACGTCGCCCAACATAACAAAGTAAGTACACCTTGTGTCCCTGACAGGAAAATACCCTGCTGCGCGATCTGTGACAGTAGGCGCGGCCGCGGCGTCAAGTATGTATGTCATACTACATTAGAATTGCGTGAAAATAACGATATTCGAAAAAGCTATTTATGATCCCAACCCAACTTAGATTAACGGCGATATTTTTTTTATTGCTGACTTGTGCGTCTCAAGCGCCTCGTTACGCTAGTCCTAACGCCTGTTAGGTGTCCGTGGATTTGCCTGGATTTGGTGTTGAAAATGGAAACGTCTGTAGACATGGAAAATCGATTTTACAATCGATTCAATGGACACTTATGTCTAAAAAAATCGAACAGGATTTTTTCACAAAAGTGACAGCCCTACAAGCAACACATGCAGCAACAAAGCATCACAAACGGCGGTTGCACAGTAACACTGATGTAATGCGCTCACAGGTGTGTGTGTGTGTGTGTGTGTGTGTTGAGTAATTTCGAACGCGGGCTCAACCAATCACAAACAAGGACCGTAACTGTCCGCTCTATAAAGCAGCGAATCTCTCACCATCGCTCCGACTCCATACGCCGCTGCCGCCGCCGCCGCGGGAGTCGCTAACGCTGCCGCGTACGGATCCGCCGCGTACACGCGCCCGTAGCTGGACAGATTCAGAGACAAAAACATGATTACATGATTATATATATATGAAATAAAAAATGTATTTTGTACATTAATTTCTTATTTAAACAAAATTCTTTCATCCTTTTCACCAAAAATGTGTTTTAGATGGACAGATCAATACAGTACAAAGAACATAAAAAATAAAGGATGTTGGAAAATAAAGTCTTTTCTGTTCACCAAATGCTTTTAAATCTTCACTATTGCTTCAATGCGAATGAACAAGCGTGCCGTTATGTGTTGTGTAGTGACGTGTGTGTTCAAGTAAGCCAGATATGAGCAGATTCTGCACAATACGCTGTATTTAATAAATCATGATGACTCACGGGTTCAGTGTTTGTGCTAAATCTGCAGATTTGTCTTACACGAGTGTGTTTAGTAAACTTCCACAGCAAACTGGCTCGTGATTTGATTCTGGGTATCGCCACAGCTGATTGTTACCCACATATGGCGGTGTTAATTTCAAACCCTGCTCATAATAAAGTGCGCTCATATGTGTATCCCAGCGATGCGGTCCTGAATGTCTAACCTGTCGCTGTAAGCGGCCGCCGCCGCCGCCGCCGCTGCCGTTGGACTCGCTACGGCCGTCGGCTGGGTGTAGCGGTACGCAGTGTAGCCGCTCTACAAACACAGAGAAACACATTTGTTTAAAATCAACACCAGTAAAAGGAGGCATGTGAAGTGGTGAGTTAGCAGGGAAAAGGACATGAAAACGTTTAAGGAAAGCAAACCTAAAATCCATTAACAAGCAATCTGCCACTGATGTTCAAACAAACCGCATTCGGAGAACCGTAATTCTGTTACGCACTGTGAATCTTCCTCAGTGGCAAACAATGCACAATCATGGTGGAATAGTCATTTCTCTAATGATTAAGAATCAATTGTTTGTTTGTCAAAGAGGGAGACACAAGCAGAAATGGGGATCGTGAGTGCATTAGCGTCAGTGTCATCTTCACCCCCCCAACGCAACCAGGGGTGATCAAATCCATCACTGGTGCCATATCCAGACAGACAGACAGATAGTGAGATTAGAGAACATCCACACGACCACACAGACTGCATGCACCCAAACTCAAAATAACAAGCCATTTCCGCCATTCTCTCCTCAGCATTCTACACTACGGCCAATCAGAAAACTCTCCCACGATCCACGAGCGAGCGAGAGAGAGAGAGAGAGAGAGAGAGAGAGAGAGAGGGGGGGGGGGGGGGGGGAGGAGGAGGAGAGAGAGAGAGAGAGAGAGAGAGAGAGAGAGAGAGAGAGAGAGAGAGAGAGAGAGAGAGAGAGAGAGAGAGAGAGAGAGAGAGAGAGAGAGAGAGAGAGAGAGAGAGAGAGAGGAGAGAGAGAGAGAGAGAGAGAGAGAGAGAGAGAGAGAGAGAGAGAGATCTACGAGGTAATTAAGTGTGATTGCATGCCAACACAGATCGAGTTAACATGCCATATAGAGAGAGACAGGGACTCTGGGAAGGGGACAGAATCAGATCCAGTCTGACAAAACCCGAAACATCCAGAGTCCTTATAAAACTATCGTCTCAAATGTCTGTGATGCACAAGAAAAGACCCGCAGAAAGTCATTCGGTTGAAAAACAGATCCAGACAATTATTTACATTCTCAGAGTGTAAATAATGCACCGCTGAGCGCTGGGCGGCACGGCTTCACGGATTCTGGAGGAACACGAACATTAGACACGTCAAAGAGAGGAAAGACTCATTTAGGGGCGTTTATATCAGGGCGTTATGTCGGGGGCGTTTATATATCGGAGGCGTTTATATATCGGGGGCGTTTATATATTAGGGCATTTATATATCGGGGGCGTTTATATATCGGAGGCGTTTATATATGTCAGGGGCGTTTATATATTAGGGCATTTATGTCGGGGGCGTTTATATATCGGAGGCGTTTATATATCGGAGGCGTTTATATATGTCAGGGGCGTTTATATATTAGGGCATTTATGTCGGGGGCGTTTATATATCGGAGGCGTTTATATATCGGAGGCGTTTATATATCGGAGGCGTTTATATATCGGGGGCGTTTATATATCGGAGGCGTTTATATATCGGGGGCGTTTATATATCGGAGGCGTTTATATATCGGAGGCGTTTATATATGTCAGGGGCGTTTATATATTAGGGCATTTATGTCGGGGGCGTTTATATATCGGAGGCGTTTATATATCGGGGGCATTTATATATATCGGGGGCATTTATATATATCGGGGGCATTTATATCAGGGCGTTATGTCGGGGGCGTTTATATATCGGGGGCGTTTATATATCGGAGGCGTTTATATATTAGGGCATTTATATATCGGGGGCATTTATATGTCGGGGGCGTTTATATATTAGGGCATTTATGTCGGGGGCGTTTATATATTAGGGCATTTATGTCGGGGGCGTTTATATATCGGAGGCGTTTATGTCGGGGGCGTTTATATATATCGGGGGCATTTATATATATCAGGGGCGTTTATATCAGGACGTTATGTCGGCGTTTATATATATATCGGGGGCGTTTATATATATATCGGGGGCGTTTATATATCGGGGGCGTTTATAGATCGGGGGCGTTTATAGATCGGGGGCGTTTATATATCGGGGGCGTTTATATATCGGAGGCGTTTATCTCGGGGGCGTTTATA
>JAULUF010000160.1:130000-142500 GCA_031834385.1 Semotilus atromaculatus | reverse complement strand
GTTGTGACATTCATCTAAAATAATTCTGTATTTTCAGCTTCTGAATCATGAATATTGTTATTCTGGTGTCTCTACTGTCTTGCACTGGGTTTCAGAACCAAGTCTATTCATTTACACACACGATGTAAAACCAAATTTAACATTTTAAATCAACAGTAAATTTTTTGTTATCCTTTTATCATATGTCTTTGAGTATCGCAATAATTTTGCATCGTGAGTTCAGTGTCGTGATATGTATCGAATCGTGAGGGTATCATTACACCCCTAATAAAAACTATTTAAAAATCATACTATAGCATAGTACTATTATTAATTCACAAAGGCTGCGATTCAATGAAATAAAGATAAGAAGTTTTCAAATATTAAAGATTAAGTGACCATTTTAATTAAAAGTCATTTGGCCAATATTAATCAAGGTTTTGATGATACAGGTGAAACTCGAAAAATTTGAATATCGTGCAAAAGTTCATGCATTTCAGTAATTCAAATTAAAAGTTGAAACTAATATATTTTGTAAATTGAACTATATACAACAAATGCATGATTATACTTTTCAGAGGGCCGACATTTCTGTATTTAAAATCCTTTTTTTTATTGATTTCATGTAATATTCTAATTTTCTGCGATTTTTAATTTGGGGTTTTCATAAGCTGTAAGGCATAATAATCAAAATTATAACTTTTGCACAATATTCAAATTTTTCGTGCTTCACCTGTAAACACCTGTAAACGCCCTCTGCAGGCATTCGTATACATAATGTACATAAGTTAATTATTTATAATATGTACTATTATTTAATGCATTTTAACAGTGTTTTTCTATAAAACTATATGACTACTTGCTTTTAATACTTTATTTGAATAAAATATTATTGCCTCATTGTTATTACATGTGTTTTTAAAGTCTTTTTAAAAGGTTATTGTGATTCTTTGGACTTTTGAGACAAGGAAACCTGTAGCTCCACAATTTAAGCTTAAGTTTAAATGTCACTTTAAATAAAAATGGAAGAATGTATACTTTGAGATAAGATTATATGTTATACTATGTTTTTATTTTTATGCTCAATCTATGTTGAAGAGAGAAGCGTTGTTCACTGTATTAGTTTTTTCCTGCTTAAGTCTTGCCTTTTAATGGGTTTAAATGCATGTAATGCAGTCATTATGTGCGCATGGACAAATTTGTATTAACAAGATTGTGTTTGTATTTACATGAAGAAAATACCAATAATAAAAATATTTTGAAAAAAAAAAGGTTATTGTTTGCTTGGGTCTATATTACCACAAAAAATATCCGATTAAATAATGGTTTGTGACAGCCCTAGTCATAACCCATTCAAATATTTACTTACATATTTTCCGGTCATTTTTTCGTGATTATCGTGTGTATGTGTGTACACGAGTAACTACTGTTCAAACGTATTTAATGTTACTTGTGCAGTCAAAGATAATTTATTTATATGGCAATAAAAAGTGCTGATGGCTTTTTTCACTCTTTCTTTAAATTGTGCCAAGCAAAACAACAAGCCAAAAGTAATAACAATTACTAATAATATTATAATAATTGTAATAAGTACAAGAAGCCAAAAGTAATACAACAAAAGTATTTGCGATCTTGCAGCAGGAATCTCGAGTATGAAAGATCGTATTTTTAGTACGTGAATGCTGTTTTACATGAATATTATGAAGCTTTGTTTATAAAAATAATAATAATAATAATAATAATAATAATAATAATAATAATAATAATAATAGGCACACATGACGAATGAGAGAGTTGTGCGTGAGCCCGTACATTCAAGCTTTGCATTCTGGTTTGCGATCCGGTCTCCCGATTATCAGCGAATTTAACACTATTCCAGAAGTTACTCCACTGGACATGTCTCTGGTTTCTTTTCCCAAATCTTCACTCACGTCTCACACATTTTCTTCCTTGGTTCGCTTTAATTAGGTTTATTAAATTCGCATTCTTTACTGTGGTAAAGTAGAAAACGGACGCTGTAGGAAAAATCACATACCTTTTTACTTGCACTTCAAATTCTTTTTAACACAGTTTGTGCTTGTTATTAGACTTGGCAAGGGACGTCGAGTTTATTTGTGAAGCGCGTTTCACACATGCGGTTTCGCTTTCTCTGGCAGCGCAAAATCAAACACAGCCTAAATCCTCGCCCTTGTGGAGAAAACATTCCCTCTTCAGACCTTCCACAGGCAGTAGAAAACATGAAGATATCAGGAAAGATATCGATGGTCGGTCCTGCTCGTGTCCCACGTCCCTCATTACGGCATTACGCGTCTTTGTGCGGAAATGTAAAATTAATGTTTTTATTTGTAACTTTATTATATTAAGTTACCATTATTTACTGAGATTTATTTCAATGCTTTAGAGGCAAACTATCTGTTGACGGAATTGCTCAAATAAACACACATTCTGTTACGAAATGGATGTTTGCTGCTTATAATTTTTTTAATTTAAAATCAACCCCACAAACACGCAGTTGGACCATTAAAAAACTGCCACCGTCATATACATCTATCCTCTATACATGTGTTTTTGATTATTGGAATGATTTTGATTATATCTTTGAAGGTTGATGATCATGACGTAGTACGAGAACACAAGGAGGCAATATCGCATATCGAGAAGCAGCCGTCGTCTCGGATCGTTTAAGCGCTACACTTCAACAGGAAAATGAACATTAATTTGTACGGGGACAAACATCTCACCTGCGTAGAGCTCTGGTCCATACATCGCGCCCATCATGGGACTCAGTTTCCACCCAGCTGAATCCAAACAGAGAGAAAAGCCTCCGATTATCTGCCTGGCTTCATTGCTAACAACTGAAGAACTCAAAAACCGTGGTGAGGTGGTTTTACCGTAGGGCAGTGTACTGAGACCTTCCCCGTTAGCATACGGGCTAACCAACTTCTTATTGGTCATCACTCGAGCTGTAGCGTTATTGACCTGTTCAACAGAGACAGAATGAGAATCTGATCAGAGACAAAGAAGAAAAAGCACTGGTGCATTCAAAACTAGAGCTGTTTTAATCCAAACGTCATTCTGCAAACAGTTAGAGGACTAAATATGTGAAGATCATATTTACATGTAGTGAAGTTCACAGATCACCCAAATCTCAAAATAAAAGACATTCGATAATCAATTCTTTGAACTATATTTACAGCAGAAATTGTGGACTCATTGATATTCCCTTATATTGCTTCATGCATCAAAAAACTCCCACTGATTTTCAAACATTCAACACAAAAACCCAGAAATCAATGCGTAAAAGCAAAATGAAAAACAGGGCATTCCATTGCTAAAATGGAGGAGAGAGATAAATAGAGAGAAACAAAGAGATCACACATGACAAAATCAATACACTGTGCACAGCTCTTAGCAAAATCACATTCAGCCAATTACAGTCCATTAACCAGAAATGAGCATATCAGCCAATCAGCAAGCATCAGATGCAGCCTATGGACCAATCCAAATACTCTGCAGCTTAATCCCGCCCCCTCGTGAAAACAACACATCATACCGAGAGAGAAGGGGGGATGTTCAGAAACAGAGGGATGCAGGAAAGAAAAGAAAAAAAAGAGCCAGTCGACATTCAATGGAACCACAAAAACAGGAGAAGAAAAGAGGGAGACAGACAGACAGAGAGAGAGAGAGAACAATCCACCCAATCAGAAACGTCAAACTCAAAAAGCCATCCAGTTTGTCATGAACAAGTACACCAAAGTGCGTCAAATGAAAGGAAGCCTGTGATTGGTTGTTGTCAGACCTTGTGAGGAGTGACGGAGTTTATGGGTGAGAGAGAGAGAGAGAGAGAGAGAGAGAGAGAGAGAGAGAGAGAGAGAGAGAGAGAGAGAGAGAGAGAGAGAGAGAGAGAGAGAGAGAGAGAGAGAGAGAGATGCATATGCTACATGTCACAATAAATGAAATCATGAAGACGGAAAACACCGGCAGGCATCAACACGGTTCTTTCACACGCTGAAGACCAATATGCAAACACCGTCACACACACACACACACTCACACACCACACTGTCCATAACCAAAGACCAAAACAAGCTTGAGTCGCTCATCCTCACATGAATATAAGGGCAAAAATATCGTCTGAGGAACAATTTCGATGTGTGTGTATTTAGGGGCGTTTTTGGCTCATAGGCTGTGCAATAATCAGCAGATATCTGGGCCTGAACTGGTGGAAGCATGATGGAGTGATCAAACAATCACAAATGAAATGAAAGATGCATGTTAGGGCCGGGAGATATGACCATAAGAGATGTGTCAATCGGTAGAGATTATACCCAAAAGAATCCGACAGAAACAGTACGAGAGTGGCGTTCCAGATGATCCTTCACAGGTCGGGTTGCACTCGCTGTTTGTAAGATCTTACTTAAATTATAATGTTAAGTCCACATTAGAAGCTTAGTTACTAGCTAGTTTGTAACTAATTCTCTTCTGAGTTTGGTTGCACTATTAGTTCTTAAAGGAACACTCCACTTTTTTTGGAAACAGGCTAATTTCCCAGCTCCCCTAGAGTTGACCAGTTTTACCGTTTTCGGATCCATTCAGCCGATCTCCGGGTTTGGCGGCGCTAGCACTTTTAGCATAGCTTAGCATAGATCATTGAATCTGATTAGACCGTTAGCATCTCTCTCAAAATAATGACCAAAGAGTTTTGATATTTTTCCTATTTAAAACTTGCCTCCTCTGTAGTTACATCGTGAACTAAGACCGACGGAAAATTACAAGTTGCAAAGATCCTTGATTATTACGCAGGAATGAGAGTATAGTTCCTAGCCATATTGCCCTAGAAAATCGCAACTTGTAATTTTCCGTCGGTCTTCGTTCACGATGTAACTACAGAGGAGGCAAGTTTTAAATAGGAAAAATATCAAAACTCTTTGGTCATTATTTTGAGAGAGATGCTAACAGTCTAATCAGATTCAATGATCTATGCTAAGCTATGCTAAAAGTGCTAGCGCCGCCAGACCCGGAGATCGGCTGAATGGATCCGAAAACGGTAAAACTGTTCAACTCTAGGGGAGCTGGGAAATGAGCCTGTTTCCAAAAAAAGTGGAGTGTTCCTTTAATCCAGAGAGTAGCTAGTCAAAGTAATGCAGTCACAAAATATACCATTATTACCTTTAATGATCCAATAGCAGCCTTCAAATTCATGAGCAGAAGTTCTGGTGAAACGCAGTGGATTTCAGTATATCCTTTATTCTTTTGCCTCACATAACTGTTAAAAATAGGTTTACACTGAAATATAATACCTAATCATGAAATAACATTCTATTTTTATGACTTTCAGCAACTCCATTTAAAATTAAGGAGGAAAAAATACTGATTCAAAACCACAAATGACCGACATATAGCAAAACTCGATTGCTTCTTGTATTGATGCAAAATGTAAACTATTATCGCTCGACTCTAATCTGCTAAATGCGACTATAAGGGATGAAGATATTATAGATATTATAAACATTAACATCATGATTTTCTGTGAAGCTGCTTTATTCCAGCCATTACTCCTGGTCAGAGGCTTGCATAAAGATTTCGTTTTTCCGTAGTTGCACTTAAATTAATGTCGGGTTCAGACTACACAATATTTTTGTCTGTTACAATAATCACTGTGTCAAATTATGTGATTTTGAATCCTTGTTGTGTCGTGGTCAAGAAACATGTCAGACTACACGTTGCTTCCTGACCAATCAATCATCGCTAGCCGTTTTAAACGATGTGCGATGGAAACTAGCGTCCGACTTCATTAGTGTAAACAAACAATGGTTGTAGTAGCCTAATGCTAATTCAAGTACTCACCGCCTCTGCTATTGTTCGCCAGCGTTTATCCCACCAGCGTCCATCGCATAATCCCACCTAGAAGCACCAATACCATCGGCAACACACGGATGTGATTCATTACTGAATGAATCAGCTTTTTGAACGAATCGGTTCAATGAATGATTTAATGACTCACTCATTAAGACAAATGCTTC
Source organism: Semotilus atromaculatus (assembly GCA_031834385.1). Taxonomy (NCBI): domain Eukaryota; kingdom Metazoa; phylum Chordata; class Actinopteri; order Cypriniformes; family Leuciscidae; genus Semotilus; species Semotilus atromaculatus. The sequence continues at coordinate 136,498 of JAULUF010000160.1, read as the reverse complement.
GTTCCTGAATTAATCATCCGTTTGAATGCATCGGCTCAATGACTCGCTAATTAACAGGGATTTGCTGCCATTACAGCCAGTTTCACATTTAAAATATCTTTTCAAATCAAATATCAATATTCAATGTTTTAATGTTTAAAACATCAAAACATTATGTTTGTGTAACTGTGGAAATGCAAATAAATCGCACTTCAGATGCAGCATCTGTGTTTCCTCTGCATGGCAAAGATCAATTTTGTTGATACTGATTTCATTTGATGGTAACAGCCCTATGGTGTTTTATTATTCTAATTGAATTTGATTAAATGCAATAATTTGACAAAAGATGATGCATACATTTAATTTGGTTAGAAAAAACATGGTTTTGTAAAGGTAAAAATGCCCATAAAAGTTAAAGTCCCCCTGTGGTGAAAATCAAGTTTTTAATGTTGTTTATATGTCTGTGTAAGTTCATAAGTCGACAGCATTGCTGAGTATTTCCTCCTTAAAACTGCAGTGAACCAAAGACAGTCTCAAAAACACGGTGTGAAATCGCTGGTGTTTCTGACGTCACAAACGACCTTGTAACCAATCAGATCAATGTGTGATCGTCAACCAGTGATCTCTGAGTGAGTGAGTGGAGGCGGGGCTCATTTGCATATTAATAGAACCGTGTATACTAAATGAGGCAAGGGTGTCGAGTTACGAATTTTTTTTTTAAATATGTAATTTTGGTGAGTTTTAAGGGAAAAATTAGTGACTGCAGAGGGACTTCTATTTATCTATTTAAAAAATCTATTTAAACTTATTGGAAAAGATGATTCCTGTCACTGCTGCACCACACAGAAGATGAAGAATTTCAAAAACTTTAAGAGTCTCTGCCCACAGCCGTCCTAAACCTGCAAAGGTACCAACACAAACACACTCAGCAAAGTATTGTCTAATTAGCTTTATTGATATGATCCCAGAAAATATCGAGATATAGTTTGTCAATAGGCCTGTGTCACACTTCCTGCTTCCGGAACGCGGAGTAGGGATTCAGAACGTCCGGTCAACAGTATTTCTCGATAAGGATTTCGATTCTCAGCCATAATGTCTAAACCATCCGAGGTAGACTGACCACGAGCCGTGAGGTTTTTGCTCCTGTAGAAGCTATAGGTTTGTGTGAAATCAACCTTGTTTTAAGTAAAACATGTTTTATCCGCGATCTTATGAAAAAAACTACACTACCCACAATCCTAAGCGTAGCAGCAACGTCTGCTGATTGGTCCAACTCGCTGTTACCATAGAAACGTTTACCTTACAGGTGAACGGCTAGAGCTATAACAACAGTGGCAGGCTACACCCGCAGCTGTTGATGTAGTGTACACTTTCCTCAGTTCTGACGTTTTCATTTACCATCCGAACCACATCGTCATGTGACTTCAGGCCGGGTGCGGAGAGATTCGGTCCATCCGTATCTATCGGACTCCGCCACTGTAAAAAGCAGACCGGAAGAGCCGTATCCCTACTAAAAGACGTACTTCCGGTCTTCAATTTTTTCGTGACAGGCCTTTAATCACACACGCCTACACAACGGCCATTGTCGTTTACGAATCACGACACCCTACGTGGATCGTGCCAAATCGGGCTGATATAGTGTAGTCTGAACCCAGCACAAGTTTAATGGCGCATCTCAAAAAATATTAAGCATTGTGCAAGTTGTAACAGAGCTTAAACACGGCTGGTGCAACCGGCCTCAGGTCTGGTTATAGTCATGTGACGCAGATTCTACACCATTCGTCTGTTAAATGATCTGATATGTTGGTTTGCACCCATTAAGTTCCCAACTAAAATTGGTGACCCATATTATAAATGTATACGGTTGGTCCGAGACTCTGGTCATAACGCCCACACCCCTAACGAGAGCTCATTAGAACCACAGGATAGATAACTGGATGGATGGATGATGTGGAGGAGAGAAATGGAGGGGTTTAGTGTGACAGTCTCATCAGCCATGTCAGTGCGTGGGAAAAGTGTTAATGGTCATGAGAGCGATGGAGAAAAGAGGAGCAATGGCGAGCACTGGGGAGGGAATATCATTTCTGTCAGTACTCTGTGGTCCTTAGCGACTATAATAGACATGATTTCATAAAGCTCTTTTCCCCCATGCCTCTGATGAACAGAATATCAGGACAGACCTCAGGGAGGAGATGCGATTGCGCTAGCCGCGAACAGACGCCGCTAGCTGGATGCGCTCGGCCAAGCTTCGTAACGAGGACGAGGGCTGCCGTCGTCTCCGCGAGGGCTTTAACGCATCTCTGATCCCTCAACAAGCTAATCAGTGCAAAAGAGCGAAAGACCACAGTTTGTAAAGCTGGGGAGGGCTGGAGTTTAGATCTCAGGGGGTTTGAGTTGGTGGGATTGATCAGGGATGAAGCCGTACATACACAAACTTACCATGAGCCAGGAAACGGCGTGACGACACGCGAGCAGTTACCGTGGAGACTGACAACAATAACAACAACACAGAAATCGTCAAGGGAACAGAAAGGAAAAAGGAGAAAAATGAACCAAAAATAAAAAATAAAAAAAAGAGAAGAGCAAACCAAAGAGAAAACAAACCAAATGCAAAGAATGAGTGAACAACTAGAAAAGAGGAGAGGAAAACAAAAAAGCAAAGTCCAGTGAAGAACTCAAAACTCTTCACTGGACGAGGGGAAACTCTGAGGCAGACATTCACACGGACTTAAACACAACAACAAGACAAATCTTCAGGTGATCAAATCTGTTGCTTTAGGAGTGCTAAAGAGCCTGCAGCCGCATTCGTCTGTGTCATAGAGGAGGAGGAGAAAGGGACGAATGATTAGAGGAACTCGACAAGCACACACACACACACACACACACGTAGTGAAATGCAGTACAGAGCGAATCTGCGACTGAGTCAAAAAAGCTGGAGCTTTACGGGCCAAAATAGAAGCAAGTTGACATGGACGTACGTCTAAGAGAGCAGTTTGTGAGTCTAACATGCCGGACTAATGACATCACCCAGGGGAGGGGCCTAGACAGTGACATCAGAGGGTTTATAAATAGACACAGGGACAGGAAGTGATGCAACAGACAGGAAACACAGTGAGAGTGCAGACTGGCCAGAGAGAGAGAGAGAGAGAGAGAGAGAGAGAGAGAGAGAGAGAGAGAGAGAGAGAGAGAGAGAGAGATGAGTGAAGAGGTTGATGATTGTACATCGCTCTCTCCACAGATCTGCTCTCCAGAAAACACAAACAAACATTAGGGTGTCATTACATACAGCAAAATATCATGATAAATATATTTCAATGGCATTCAAAAAAGCAAATCCAAATAAAACTGATTCCGTTATTCAAATATATCTATATTATTGCTGCTGCCTATTAAACCCGTTTCCCGCTTTCCAATGAATCTGATGGTCTGAAACTAATCAGACTCATGCAAACCCAGACGAAGCTGTCGCCGCTGCGCTCCATGCACACAGCCACGACACCAGGGGGCGCTAGAGCGACAGGCATCATGCATCTACACCAGGGGTGCCAAACACAATCAAAGATGCTACGCTTAAAAACACAGCTTTGGTTATATGGGTAGAATATTCCTTTTTTTGCTAATTAAAGGACGACAACGGCGCAAAATGAACCTTTGGTCTAATTACACATTGGTACATAGTCAACCGTTCTCTGAGATTTGTTTTCATGATTGTCGAATGTAAAGAGTTTTATCTCTAAAAACGGTTTGGCTTTTAACGCTAGTATATTGGGCATAGAGTAATGAAAATAAACTAGCTAGTTAATACCACTAACAAGGCTCAAAATAGCAGTTTAATAAGAAGATATTTTATAAAGACAGTCCACTTCGCTTATACAGACAGTCTTTGGAAAACTGGTCTCGACCAGTCGAATCATGACCGGATAAAATATCTTCTTATTAAACTGTCTGTACACTTACAACGTTCTCAATGCTTCAGTTTGCAGGTCGGGACCCTCATTATGCTGCCGTGTTCGTGTTGGGCTATTTTGAGCCTTGTTAGTGGTATTAACTAGCGATTTTTATTTTCATTACTCTATGCCCAATATACTTAGCCTGGTAATACCAGACTCTGCTACTTCACTTCACTTTTAGAGATTAGAGACTCTAGGAACAACATCTCAACACTAAATTATAAAGGCCTGTCTCATAGACGCCTGTCTCAAATACAAGCCGGTGCAGTTCGACGATTTGGGCAAATAAGAGCCCGGGCTATTATTAGAAGTTTTACGGTATTTAAGACCTGGAAAAGAAAGGAGACACTGACCTGTCAAAAGGCTCCCCAGTTTCTCGCTGACGATCGGTAATAGTTGATAAATTAAACTTTTCCCAAAGGGAGTAGGGCCACAACATCACCTCCATTCAAAATGTTTAATACACACTCTTCTTGTTCTGGCTTCAGTTTGCTAATGCCGGGAATATTCTCCACAACAGAGCGAATTGCTTCCGCGTCTCCATATCCGCGGTCGTTTTCGATTTCCCTGACCTAATCTTAAACACGGCGCTTATCGACTACGTCACGGCTCTCAGCCGCCCTCTGTTCGTTGATTGGCCCGGCTGTTTTCAGGCCGGAGGAAAACTGAAAGATAGGCTGCTATCTCAGACTGACTACAGGAGCGAAATGAAATTAGCGGAAGTAGGAAGTCTGACGTAGTCAGGCTACAATATACTAGCGTTATAAGCTAAACAGTTTTTAGAGATAAAACTCTTTACATTCGACAATCATGAAAACAAATCTCAGAGAACGGTTGACTATGTACCAATGTGTAATTAGACCAAAGGGTCATTTTGCGCCGTTGTCGTCCTTTAAGCAGAACATATGAGCGCTTACGTGTAGAACCTTTTTATTTGCATGCAGCTTTTGGTTCATGTGCACATTTGAAACCGAATCTGTGGACGACAAATGAAAAATGTTACGGACAAAGAATCCCACAAAATCCTCTAGTGAATGAGTCTTGCATGCAGAACATGGATATGAGTTCAACGCTGCTCTGGACTGACTGAGACTTTAAAGATGACGTGTCAATTTTGTTGTTCGGTTTATATGTCCTAATTACTGATTTCACATGTGAGGCCTCTAGGGAATGAAATTAATATTTATGCAGTTTATTAGTTTTGAATGCAGGAATAACAAGAAAACTAAACAAAAAATATAAAATACATTCAGATACTTCAACTAAACATCTCAAGAGTACAAATGTTGTCTGCTTACATTAAAAAGGGATTTGAATGGAATTAATAAATCTGGTTTCACCACAGTACTGGTTATTATTATAAGTGATAATGTTCACTACCAGTCAAACGTTTTTTGATTGGGAAGATTTTTAATGTTTTTAAAAAAAGTCTCACAAAGGCTGCATTTAATTGATTAAAAATACACACAAAAAAAAATATTGTGCATTATTACAATTTAAAAGAGCTTTTTTTATGTGAATATATAGTATAGTAAAATACATGTAATTTATTCCTGTGATCAAAGCTGAATGTTCATCATCATTACTCCAGTCTTCAGTGTCACATGATCCTTCAGAAATCAGGATAATATGAGGATCTGATGATCAAGAAACATTTATTATAATTATCAGTGTTTAAAACAATTTTTTTTAGGATTCTTTGATGAACAAAGTTAAAACAAACAGCATAACACTATAAATGTCTTTACTGTAACTTTTGATCCATTTATTTAATCCTTTATGGATAAAAGTATTGATTTCTTTCCCCCAAAAAATTAAATAAAAATTCTTACTGACCCCAAACTTTTATTAAAAACGGTAATTTAATGTTACAAAACCTTTCCGTTTCAGATAAACGCTGTTCTTTTAAACATTATATTCAAAGAATCCTGAAATAAAAATTTAAATAACTGTTTTCAACATTGAAGATGATAATAATAATGAAAAAAAAAAAAATCATCATATTATCCTGATTTCTGGAGGGTCATGTGACACTGAAGACTGGAGTAATGATGATGAACATTCAGCTTTGATCACAGGAATAAATTACACTTTACTATATATTCACATAGAAAACAGCAGATTTACATTGTAATATTTCACACTATTACTGTTTTTTTTGTTCTTGTATTTTAATCAAATAAATGCAGCCTTGTTTAGCAGAAGACACTTCTTTTAAAAACATTAAAAATCTCACCGATCTGAAACCTCTGACATGTAGTGTACAGTCAGCCCCGAAATAAACCCTGAAGCAGCCGACTGCACATTATCCCCTTAATAAACAGCTACTTACCATGTAAAAAATAAGATAAATGTGCAATATTGTATTATTTTATGATCATACTTGTAGAGACGGCCGAGACCGAACGAGCGCAGCTTTACTAACGGGTTTCCCAGATGACGGTCAGTTTTACAGCACTGGACGACGGTCACTGAAACAAAGAAGACATTCGACCCACATGACGCAACATTTCCGGAAAACTGGAGTTTGACACCCCTGATCTACACACTAACATTACCATTAGTCCTA
>JAULUF010000160.1:5000-125000 GCA_031834385.1 Semotilus atromaculatus | reverse complement strand
GAGAGCTCCTCTTACGGATGAGATGATGCCACTGAAAGCCAGAGAGAGATTACGTTTCTCTCTTTTTCTGGTGACGAGCGGATCCAGGCAGCTGTTCAATATTAATGAGGCCCTCATGCATAATTTAGCGCACGAGCCTCAAACGCATACGCTAGGAGAGTGGAGCTAGCGCTACACACGCAGTTACTCAGCTAAACTCCCACATCGCCTGCAGAACCCCATCTTTATAATCGTTAAATATCACGCTTCGTTTAATCAGTGTTACTGCACTGATCATTAATGAGCATTATTTTAGTGATTTCCATCAAAACACATTTAGCTCGTATTTCACACCGAATTTCAAAGAGGGAGGAAAAAAAACATTTTGCAGAGAAAATAAAATCTATTTAAGGATAGTTTAGTTTTTTTTTTACATTGTGGCATTTACTGTATTCATAAAAAGTTAATATTTAATAAGCATATATTAGACAATATATCATTCAACCATGTTATTTTACAGTACAATAACAAATATTTGGGATGTGCTTAAAGTAAAAAACAAAAAAGCTTCTTTTTTTTTTTTTTAAATACATTTTGCATAAAGAAAAAAGTTTTTTTTGTTTACATTGTGGTATTATGCATTTACATATATATATACACACACCAGAACATAACATTCTAATTCTGGCATTAATAAGAGTGTTTTTTACGGTACGATAAATATTGGAGATGTGCTAAAAGTACAATCCAAAAAAAAAAAAAACTACATTTTCATAAAATATACTTTATTTTCTTTCTGCAAAATGTATTTTTGTTAATTATGCCATTTACATTATTAAACAGTATATATATATAAATCAGCATATATAACAAATACTACTGTAATATTCTTGCATTAATGTAATGAAAATTAGCTTTTTTGCAATTTTCTTAATGCAAAATTTAATTCAAGTTTGAGCTCAAATGTGTTTTCACAGGATTCAGCCATTGACGAAACTCTGGAGAGATTCTGAGCCAAACTGCTGATCTATCCGAGAAACACACGTCACATCACTGCAGAGAGAGAGAGCGAGAGCGAGGCGAGAGAGCGAGCGGGGAAAACACTGTTCTGTCAAGTGTGCATTCCTCCAGCATCTCTTCCCTACATGGAAGGAGAGAGAGAGAGAGAGAGAGAGAGAGAGAGAGAGAGAGAGAGAGAGAGAGAGAGAGAGAGAGAGAGATATATATATAGAGAGAGAGAGAGAGAGAGAGAGAGAGAGAGAGAGAGAGAGAGAGAGAGAGAGAGAGAGAGAGAGAGAGAAGAGAGAGAGAGAGAGAGGAGAGAGAGAGAGAGAGAGAGATCCTGGTATTTATAGCTCTGAGATCTTCCTGTGAACCACAACGAACATTTATGAGCTACATTCAGAATTCAGCAGCTTTATAACACTCGTTCTGTGTCTGCAATTATTATTGCTCCACATATTTCTGAATCAGCCTGAAGCGCTGAATGTACAGAATTCATTCAGAATCCGTTTGGTAGATCATTTCAATTTCATGACGCATTGAACCGAACGTTGTGTCAGTGTACTGGACCCGTGCATCAGCTCTTAAAGTGACAGTACCCTAATAAACCTGCTGGCATCACGATAATGACAGAGCTACAGGCATTCACTGCTCTTGACTGAATAACTTTTGTAACTTTATTTGTAATCATTTTTTAGCATTTGATTTCTGTAGTATTTCTTACATAAATACTACTTTTAAGACCCACCAGAAAAATGTTGTCATGTTTAATTTTGTTTGCAATTTGTTAAATTGTTCTTATTTTATAACGGACTGTTTACTTGCGTTTTTTTTTTTTTGTGTAAATGTAGTTCAACGATTCAAATAAAGCCTCCCTGTGTATTGTGTAAGCCACTACAACAAAATTACCCAAATTATAAAAAAACACATAATAAATTATATGTATGGCGGTATATACAGGTGAAACTCGGAAAATTAGAATATCGTGCAAAAGTTATAATTTAAATGATTATGGATTACAGCTTATGAAAACGCCACATTCAAAATCTCAGAAAATGAGAATATTACATGAAATCAATAAAAAAAGGATTTTAAACGCAGAAATGTCGGCCCTTTGAATAGTATAATCATGCATATTTATATAGTTATATATACTAAATATATTAGTTCACCTTTTAATTTGAATTACTGAAACACATGAACTTTTGCACGATATTCTAATTTTCTGAGTTTCATCTGTAAATGGCGGTTTCGAAAATCTATATTTTTCAAGGTATCATATGAAAGTTGGAAAATCCAGTATTGTGGCGATGCCAACGCATAGATGTTGTTCTGTTCACAAACAGTCGACAGGAATTAAGTGGAGCGTTCGTGCTCATGTCACGATGATGCCACACACACACACTCTCTGCAGAAGATGCATATTATTATACGAGAGGCGTTTATTAATCCCTGTAACTCTGATCTGTGTGTCAGACACAGAAGACTCTCGCTCTCGTCATAAAGGCGTGTTCACCCGAGCGAGGGCTTCGAGCACTGGCAGCTTTAGTTACGGGTCAGCTGGCATCGGTGTAATGGGCCGCTGTTATATATGGCATCTGTGCCACGGGTCTCTCGTCCAGCGTAACGGATCATTCACTGCGGACTCACAGCACACATCGACAACACAACAACACTCGCAGAGCCATGAGTGCTAGCAGCACTTCAACAACACAAATGATGATCTTATTAAAACATACTAGGGGTGTAACAATACCCTCATGTCACGATACAATATTATTTTGATACTCCCAGACATATGATAAAAGGCTATCAAAAAACTGTTGATTAAAATGTTAAATTTGGTTTTACATCGTGTGTGTAAATGAATAGACTTGGTTCTGAAACCCAGTGCAGGACAGAAGAGACACCAGAATAACAATATTCATGATTCTGAAGCTGAAAATACTGAATTATTTTAGATGAATATGCTTGAACTCTGTAACTCACTAGATTTAAAATAATGTAGGGCACTTTTACAGGTAACATCAGACATTTGATATGATCAGGAAGGAACCATAAATATTCCCCCATTGCATTATTAAACATTATATTGTAGTTTAATGTAGTTCTGGCAGTAAAATCTGTGCACTTGAATTGTTTCACACACAGTCATTTTTATTTTGGGTGAACTATACACAATACATAGTCAGCATCCATGATAAATATTGATGCATTTTTGTATTGCGATATACTGTGACATGATATATTGATACACCCCTAATAAACACTGAAAGGACTAAGAGGTGGAACCAAGATGGCCGTCAGCAAACTGACTTAAAACACTTTAAAGGCTGAAATCGAGTGTTAAACCGAGATGAGTCCTGTATGAGGAGCGCTCCGTTCAAACCAGCCTGGGACAGATGGCCCCGCCCCCAGCGCACACTGATTGGGCGGCTGAAACCTGACCCCTCTTTAAGGGGCGTGTCTGTTCGTTCTTCCCCGACCAATCAGAGTCCAGTAGGGTCCAAAGGTTTGTGGGTCCAAAACAACCCAGATAAAAGCCTGCAAACACTCGTGTTTGAGAGAAACACACACACGTGTGAGTGTGAATGTTTGTCTCTCACACACTCCACCCTTGAGCACATGTGCCACCAACGAGAAACTAGCTGATCTAGTTTGGAGAGAGGACCACACACACACACACACACAGATAAATCAACTCAGTGCCAGAGCTTCACCGACAGACAAGCAAAACCCGAGTTTGTCGTTCATGTGGAACACGAGCTCTCGACCGGAGCGTCACCTCTGAACTCTCACACAACGAACCAGCGCAAGAACAGCAAACACGGTCCATGACACACACCTCAGTCTTCACGCCAGAGTTATATTGTGTTGGATCATGGTATCACGAATCGCTTGTGTTGATGTCAATGCTGTCACATCTGGCTCTCAATAAACATATATTGGGTTAACGAAAGCTGTAACACACACACACAAGTAGGGCTGTCAACTTTAGTCGTTTAGTCGACTAATCGGTTGATGCCGTCTTGGTCGACTGACATTCTCATTGGTCGACCAGTTGCTTTTTTTTTACCAAAAGGAAAAAAAATTCATTGATTTACTCCTTGATATTTATTCCTTTATAAGCAGTTATATATTACTGTATTCTAAATATAATTAGCCTATGTTTTAGCGCAGCACGTAGAACACTCGGGACCCGCACCTGTGTCTGCACTGCTGCTTCACGCTCAGTAAGGAATATGTAGTTTTACTGTATTCAGTCAGTTAGAACGAAACTTGCAGGGATGGAAAATGCGGGTGAATTTGTGTTGTGGCGGGTAAACTCGCTTCACCTACCGGCGGGTAAATAAAAATAGCATCATGCGACGTTCGTCTGTTATAGGACAAATTAGTTTGAATAAACGAGCAGACACTGATTAGCAAGACAACTAGCAGTGAATGTGCTTTCCATTAAATGAATCACACACACAGTAAACAAATCCTTAACAAAAACAGGGCTATTCTGGTGGGTGCGGTGATGCGGTGGTGACGCGTTCATGTAACATGTCTTACAGTGGCGCTGCCAATAAAGCTCCTAAAATCTGTCACAAAGAACAGGCAAAAGTAATGATTATGAATATGTAAAATATAGCAAGGAGATATTTTAATTATTTATTAATAAACAAGTCTTTTCTTTGTCCGTGTCAGTTAGATGAAGATGGCGATGCTGACTCGCGATCTTCAGTAGTGAACACGCCAGAGAGAAATGCACATTTCATACGGATTGCACAAGCAGAGAGCAGCCTGTGTGTGTTTGCTTTCGTTTTGAATTGTTCTGTTTAAAAGTAGACATGTCTGTGAGAGAGGCTATACCTTATACACTGAGTTTCGGTTCATTTATGAGTCAAGCTCCAGTTCACGCGCCGGCGCCTCCGTTTCGTGATTATCTGTCTGCTATATTTACTTCTTATTTATTAAATCCAGGCAATTGGTTGATGAAACATTGATTAAAATGAAGATACAATTAATACAAAACGAAATTCACTTTAAAGATTGTGACTGTCACTATAGACCTAGGACAGAGCTCCTCACTTTGCAGTTAAAAAAAAATCACTTAATTTTCAAAGAATTAGCTATATTATTATTATTATAATAGTTTTAAATATGTAGGCTATTATTGATGTTTTTTCGTTGTTGTTTTATAAATGCTCTATCATGACAATTGATTGATAAATGTTCAATCAAAATGCAAAACGTCCCGTCTTTTTTCTTTTCTTTTTAGTCGACTAATCGTTGCGCAGGACAGGACTTTGGTCGACTAAGGATTTCTTTGGCTGACTACAGCCCAACACACAAGTCTGTGATGCGTATAAATGCAAATACAGTAATGCGTCATGCCATGTTGATTTAAAGCTACACTGTGTGATTTTTACCCCCATCTAGCGGTGAAAAGGTATATGACCATCCAGTGAATATTAGTTTCTGTTCCTCTCAATTCCGATTTCGTTTTAACTCCTACGGTGGCCAATGTAGTCCAAGATTAACATGGCTTCCAGTTCGACCTCCTCGACACGGTGCCATTGAGTGTTAAAACGCGAAAGGCGAAGCTTGATGTCCCTCTTTGGCTAATGTACTTTCAAGATGGAGGGGCAACATGGCGGCCGACATTAGAACCCCTCACCCGTATGTATTTTCAATGGCATATTATACACTCACGAGAATACTTTATTACTTGAACGAAGTAAATATACATTAATGAGCACATATATTTTTGAAAGAACTAAGTGTTTTTAGCTAAGAATAAACTAAAAAAGTTACACAGTGTAGCTTTAAAGCAGGAATGTGAATGTGTCAATCATGTTTTCTAGGTCGATGATATTCTGGTGATGCGTTATAATGCAAATTTCTTCATGTGGAGTTTGACAAGAAAACTGCTTATGGACGGTTAAGACATTCGAAAATATAAAAGTTGAAATTATTTATATTGTTCTGTTGACGCATCACACTAGCTATATTTCCATCCATATATTTTTATGCAAATCTTGGGATATTGCATTACAAAATGCTTGATGGAAGCGCATTAATTCTAAAAATCTGCATTAAAAAAAACGTGTGCTCAATTAAGGCGGATTTTACAGTCCTTCCAGAAAAATGCAGTTTTTTGTGATTGTTGTGGGCAAAAATCATTGATTATGCGGCACGTTTTCTTAAAAAATGCGATGGAATATGCGGATATTTATGCAATTTTATGCGATGAGATTACGGGAACTTGCAAAAAATGCGGTTCGATGAAAAAGAGAGAAAACGTGATTCCCAACACCTGTTCCCACTGGGACTCTGCCTTACTGTACAGAGTCGTCTCTTATTACTCCTATGATCAGTAACACTACATCACAGACAGTGCTGGAATATTTCAGTTCCCATCTTGTTTTATTTAATAAACACACGGCTCAAACTTACAAAACATTGATGAGTCAAACAAGTTCTGTAGCTTTACAAAAGGAATATGCTACAACTTCTGTAAAAATGAATAAATAAAATATTAAAAATAAGTGCTTCCAATGCACAGAGTGCTTCTCTTCCTGTACCGTAAACGCACATCACGTGACACACCGGGAAACTGCTCTGCGCGGTCTTTTGCACTTATTTTTGTTGGTAAATGAGATGATGTGCGTCTTCATCGCGGGGTTTGCAGCTTTTCGATGATGATCACGGCGTGTAATTACGTCACTTCTTAACGTTCCCATGGCGATGGGGGGAGCGGCTGCTCGTGTGGGAAGTAAACAACATTTTTCAACTTTCTGCGAAGATATATGTGACTATTTTGCAACGAAAATGCGGGGATTATGAAATCATGCACGCCCCGCATATTTTGCGCGGCAAAAGTGCGCCGTATTTGAAAAAATGCGTCCCCCGCATAAATATGCGGACTTTGGCTGATTATGCATTGAATTATGCGATCACATAATCACGTTTTTTCTGGAGGGACTGATTTTAGATTCTTCTAAATTAGATTTAGAATCTTCGATTAGAAGACGTGCACAAAATACTATTGAAACACATTTACTGAATAAACCCCTCGATGTGCAACAATAAACTCACGTGACTTTGGCTCAGTGTCAGCTGTGATTGGCCGATATATAAAAAATTTGGCCGATATATTAAAGCTGATAAATAATGTATTATTTCCTTCAACTGAGACACAGATGCGACTGTTCAACATGATGGTTTTGAATTGTGTGAAATATGATTGAAATCACTTCAAAAAGGAAAATACAGTTCAGTGCAAGTCTGTAATATCGGCTACATAAAATTATAATGAGAACATTATAAATGTGTACTTGAGACATGGCTTTTAATAGTGAGACTTTTGTTTTTGTAATCAGGCTGTAAAAATTATATTAAAAAATTATATTAAAAAACGTATTTAGATTTATCGGTTATCAGACAATTTTCATATAGATGCATCCCTAATTTTTTTGCAATAATCGACAGCGTGTCCGGTCAACTGAGATGGCCTTGGCTCTACCGCTATACTCTCATGTTTAAGACTCACACACTCACACACTCACTGCAGTGTGACATCGAGTCAGGAGCCGCTACTGAACCTTGAAGAGTTTTGCCAATTCTTCAGGGTTTGTGTGGCAGAAACGTTCATGCCAGATCACCAGCTGAGCTTTAGACGGCGAGAGTTGTGTCGTAGATTTTCTACAAGTTACACAAGAGTTGCATAAATACAATAGAATATAATCGTGCTGAGCAGCAATTTATCACACCCAAAATATAAGTTTGTGTATACATAATATACAGGTGAAAAAGTTCATGTATTTCAGTAACACATGATGTGTTATACAATTTATATTGTATAAATAAATATATATAGTATATACATGCAAATATTTCTTAAATGTATACATGCATGTGTGTGTATTTATATATACAAAATAATTATACACAGCATACACACATACAGGTGAAACTCAAGAAATGTGCGTTGGTGGCACATATTTACACGCATACATGCATGCGTGTAAATATATATAATTATTAACCGTTGCTCAGCACTAGAAAATACAATAGATAAAAATTACACAATGTGTTTTAAATGTACACATGCTAAAAATGATAAAATGTGTTGCTACTTGCATTTAAAGCAGAGCAATCCATCAAGATAAGTTTAATAGATAGAGGTGTGTGTGTGTGTGTGTGTGTGTGTGTGTGTGTGTGTGTGTGTGTGTCTCAGATGTCCAAAACTATATTCTAAAGTCAACAAAAAGAGTTTCAGGGGAAATATAGACCTATATTCCTGTGCAAAACAAAGGCAGGTGTTCTGATGTGTAGAGCGAGCGTGTGAGATCATGAGCGGACAGGTACGGGCTCTCCCAGCCTGCAGGCCAAACGCTGGGTGGAGATCTACACACTTTTACACACTTTAACACACTTCAACCAGCCTCAGTCTGTTCTGAGCTTTACATGTACAGTATGAACTGTGCAATCAGATCCTCACCTGAACACACACACACACACACACACACACACACACACACACAGTTCTCTTCTCTCAAGCTTCTCCCTGAGCGCCACCTTTAAAAATCAATTTCCATTCTCTACACCCCCTCCATCTCATTCCTGCTTTTAAAGGAAAGCACCGAGATAACAGCTGCTCGAGCCCTCGGGAAACAGCAGGAGAGGGGGAGGGGAGAGAGAGGTATCACACACACACACACACACACAGAGAGAGAGAGAGAGAGAGAGAGAGAGGTATAACACACAGAGAGAGAGAGAGAGAGAGAGAGGGAGGGAGAGAGAGGGAGAGAGAGGTATAACACACAGAGAGAGAGAGAGGGAGGTATAACACACAGAGAGAGAGAGAGAGAGAGAGAGAGAGAGAGAGAGAGAGGAGGGAGAGAGAGGGAGAGAGAGGTATAACACAGAGAGAGAGAGAGAGAGAGAGGGAGGGAGAGAGAGGGAGAGAGAGGTATAACACACAGAGAGAGAGAGAGAGAGAGAGGGAGGGAGAGAGAGGTATAACACACAGAGAGAGAGAGAGAGAGAGAGAGAGAGAGGGAGGGAGAGAGAGGGAGAGAGAGGTATAACACACAGAGAGAGAGAGAGAGAGAGAGAGAGAGAGAGAGGGAGGGAGAGAGAGGGAGAGAGAGGTATAACACACAGAGAGAGAGAGAGAGAGAGAGAGAGGGAGGGAGAGAGAGGGAGAGAGAGGTATAACACACAGAGAGAGAGAGAGAGAGAGAGAGAGAGAGAGAGGGAGGGAGAGAGAGGGAGAGAGAGGTATAACACAGAGAGAGAGAGAGAGAGAGAGAGAGAGAGAGAGAGAGAGAGAGAGAGAGGGAGGGAGAGGTATAACACACAGAGAGAGAGAGAGAGAGAGAGAGAGAGAGAGAGAGAGAGGGAGGGAGAGGGAGGGAGGGAGAGGTATAACACACAGAGAGAGAGAGATTCCAAAGTATAACACACACAGCTATTAACTAATAAAAGACTGATTTGTATCGCTGCACGTTAATACTGAATGCTGCGTGTGAGTGTGTGTGTGTGTGTGTGAGAGAGAGAGAGAGCAAGTGAGACACACTGACGGATGAAGGAACAACTGTTCACAACACCTGATCCCTTCAGTCAAGAGAGACAGCTGGAGAAACACCAGACTTCCCTCACCTCCATTAGACCTTCTTTTACGCGCCCCACACACACACACACGCGCGCACACACACGCGCACGCACACACACACACACACACACACACGCGGCTTGTGCATGTCGATTTCTTCAGGAAATGCAGCAACATGAATGATTGAAAACTCACCGTCCGCACAGGAGTGTAAGAGACTCCCATCATCCTATCGACCACGAGAGAACAGCGACTCTCTCGACCTCTCCAGTGTCTGACACATTCACAATCTCCCTCTCGCTTTCTGTGTGTGTGTGTGCGTGTGTGTGTGTGCGTGCGTGCGTGCATCTCCTCCCCCTCTAGTCACTCTCTCTCTCCTCCCATATCACTCTCTTACTCACGCAATTCAAAATGATTTATTGGCATGACATTGTTACGATGTATTGGCAAAGCATTTCCAATTTTTACAGTAAATCCTCATACATGTAGCCAATATATAAAAGAACAATTAATCAATCAAATTTCAGAATTTCTATGAACAATTTAGAATTCAGTGTGTGTGTGTGTGTGTGTGTGTGTGTGTGTGTGTATGTATGTGCGTGTGTGTGTGTGTGTGCCAGTGTGTGTGTGTGTGTGTGTGGTGTGTGTGTGTGTGTGTATGTGTCAGTGTGTGTGTGTGTGTGTGTATGTGTCAGTGTGTGTGTGTGTGTGTGTGTGTGCGTGTGTGTGTGTGTGTGCCAGTGTGTGTGTGTGTGTGTGTGTGTGTCAGTGTGTGTGTGTGTGTGTGTGTATGTGTCAGTGTGCGTGTGTGTGTGTATGTGTCAGTGTGCGTGTGTGTGTGTGTGTGTGTGTGTGTGTGTGTGTGTGTGTATGTATGTATGTATGTATGTATGTGTGTGTGTGTGTGTGTGTGTGTGTGTCAGTGTGTGTGTCAGTGTGTGTGTCAGTGTGTGTGTCAGTGTGTGTGCCAGTGTGTGTGCCAGTGTGTGTGCCAGTGTGTGTGCCAGTGTGTGTGCCAGTGTGTCAGTGTGTGTGTCAGTGTGTGTGTCAGTGTGTGTGTCAGTGTGTGTGTCAGTGTGTGTGTCAGTGTGTGTCACTGATTAGTTGACTCCTCCCTCTGTGACAGGGATCAGTGTATCTTGCTGTTAGTGGAATACGATCTTTTTTCACCTAATAGATGTTGAACTTGTGTTTTGCTTAGGGTAAATTATTTCAAATTTTGTATAAAACGTCCCTCTAATGTTTGACATTTATCATTTATAAATCATCGTCTCTCTCTCCCTCTCTCTCTGCACTTTCTCTTAAGAAAAACAAACCAATCTTGGTTTTTCAAAGACAATTTTTTGCTTCTATTCACACTGCCTGATCACAAATCCAAAAAACAATGTTTATGACGGTCAAACTTAGACCCGTCCCGATCGGGGTCGGACCACAGGACACAAGCGATACGATACGATTAGAGATGCACCGATTACAGTTTTATAGGCCGATTACGACTTTTTTTGTGTGTGCTGTAAAGTGGTTAGAAAATTTTTTATCCATATCGGCAGATCAAACTCGATGAAAAATCAGAAATTGGCCAAGAAAATTGTAATCGGTGCAGATATCGACCATAAAATATCGATATTTGGCGCCAGCGTATCGATTCTCGTATCGCAAGAATATCTATATATCGCCCTACGGATATCTCGTCCCAGCCCTCGTCACGATCATGAATTTTGTGTTGGCGATCATTTTTTATACAAATAATCATGATTAATGATTTCTAGAGAAGATCACGTGTGTTTGAATCGAGATGGCGATCTTTTAACGACAAATAGTGAGCCTAACAAGTAAGCCTAATATATTTTACACAGCAATCGTATTTAATATTAAAAATTATAATAAATTAGGCCCAAATGATTTACTTTCATGCTATAAAACTGTATATATATTTTTTATAATATAATACGATAATCCAGCCTGACTAGAGTCATTAGTCTACATTTCGTATGAAGAAAGACCTTTGAACATCTTAGTGTACTTTAGTGTTGTTTTATATAATCTTTTGCTGCAAAAGTAGATTCAATATCATGCATTTGATGGCATTTCTTTAAGAGCTTAAACTTTCCTTATTTGAATGGCAAATTTGACATTTAATCAGCACAATTATTAGTAATCTGGCGATTACATCAAGCAAAACAGGCGATTGATCAATAATTCATGTTCAACTGCCCAAAAGTTTATTTTTAGGCATCACAAAAGACTAGATTATATTATTGATGACGTTGAATTGTCTCCAAACCTCTGAAAAGAAAGCAGATGTGAAGCTCACAGTACGGCTGCTGATAAAAGGATAAAGAGACGGATGGAGGGATTACAGAGAGAATAAGAAGATAAAGAGTGAGATTAACTACACTAACTGAACAATCTGAACACACACACACCAGATGCTGCTGTAATCTACAAGGCTAATCTAAAACACTGGGATTATAATCCGTTTAATGTTTTCCTCTCGTTTTAAACTGTTGTGAAGCTCCTCGTCGCTCATCGTGTTTGATTTCAACAGCGTCGCACAACTACAGCATGACCTCACAAAAGCGCATCAATGGAAACCAGCGTCATTAAGGGTTTCCTAACCAGGGATCATGATGGATCTGCAAGATTTTTGGTAAACTGAATAATACATATACATAATTATACAAAATACACAAGATAAAAATAATTAGGGATGCACCGATATGAAAATTTTGGCCGATACCGATAACCGATATATTTTGGCAAATAAATCTAATTCCAAGTCCTTATATAATTTTTGAGAGCCTAATAAAATAAGTCTCATGTCGAAATCACACAACTATAATTATGTTCTCATTATTTTCCTTTTCAAAGTGATTCCAATCATATTTCAAGCAATTTAAAAAAAAGCAAATAATACATTATTTATCGGCTTTAACATTTATCAGGCACATTTTTTACAGATATGGTGGATGATATATTGTGCATCCCTCAAAAATAATAGTACATTTTTATTATTAGTGATTGAGAAAGTGCATCTCGAGTAACAGAATCACAGAGTGTTGTGGGAGTCGTAGAGGAAGAGCTGATCCTGTCCTCCAGAGCGAGTGACTGACGCTTGACCTCCATTAATGAACAGACACGGTCATTTCGGTGACACCAATATGAACCGTCACTTTCGCACTGAGATCAACTGCACAATTGAGACCAGATCTGTGAATAATGAAGGCTTTAATTAGACCTGGGGGCAAAAGCTCCAGAAAATGACATCAATTACTGGACTGAGATACGAGATCAAGGGCGCTCAGCAGTGGACGGGATTAAACCAGTTCTACCTGAGAAGGAACACACACCGTAATTAACCTCGGAGGACGCCTGCGTCTAACACACACACACACGATTCCAGCACTCGGTTCAACAGTGCTGCTCATGGGAAACTTAAACCCAATGCTTGATTCCAGTTGTTGCAAATTCAACACCACAAAATATTGGAAACATGCGAGTGGGTCATTCAGTGTCGACTCAACCAGAGGCTAAAACACGTTGGTGAAAGAAATACTACATAAAAGAAGAAGAAAGCCAAAATATGTCATGTATGTATATTCACTAGGGGTGTAAAAATATATTGTACCACAATATATCGCAATACAAAAATGCAACAATATGTATTGTGTATAGTTCACCCAAAATAAAAATCACTGTGTGGAAAATTAAAGTTTTCAGAGTGTCAGTACTACAAATCATGTTAAATATAATGTAATGCAGTGGGGAATATTTATGGGTGCTGATAATGCCAAATGTCTTGTTACCAGTAAAAGTGGCTTACATTATTTTAAATATATCTAGTGAGTGAAAGAGTTCAAGCAAATTCGTCTAAAATAAATCGATTTCCAGCTTCAGAATCATGAATATTGTTATTCTGGTGTCTATCGTCTAATCATATGTCTTGAAGTATCGCAATAATATTGTATCGTGAGCTCAGAGTTGTGATATGTATCGAATCGTGACATGAGGGTCTCGTTACAGTTTTAATATTTACTGAGTAATCCACTGTCAAAATGACAATTTCCACATGAGATTTGGTGTCAAATTACAGGGGGCCAAAAATGACTTTAGAAAGAAGGCAGCATTATTATTTTATTTTCTTACACATTAAGATCTCCATATCTCTGGGATTGAACCATATTAGGCCTTTAAAAGTAAGAAATCAAAAGAAAAGTTTGTTAAGAATCAGAATCTAAAAGGATATTGAGATAACTTTAATACTTCTTGAGTCACAGGCATGCAAACACACAAATGCTTTTTCCCATTTTGAACAGTCACCGTTGGCATATAATGCAACAAATATTGCTGAAAATTGTAATTTTGACCCCCTTATTAATATAGTGGATTACTCAGTAAATATACATTCATTACATTTAATATTTATGTTCGTCTTTCTTCAGAAACAAATGTGATCAAAATCAAAAAAAATTTAGCCAGGGAATTTTCCCTGTAACATGTAATGACCTAAATAGTATTTAGTGATTTGACCAATCCAACATTTCTCCCTTCAGTCGCCATCTTGGATTTGTTTTCACTGATCTCAGGGAAATGCATTATGGGATTGCCTTCACCATGAAGAATGCACACGATCCTTAGGAACGGTCTGTGTCTCTAATTGGGCTGCGCGTTTAATGGGTCTATAGCGCTGTATAATCAGATTAGCAGCGGCTCACACGCGCCTCGCTGCTCCGGCAGAGTTCAAGCCGCTCTATTGTTTACGCATTAAAACAAGAGGATAATCACGACATGAGGGACAGCCGAGGTGACGCAGCGCTGCAGTTGAACGGTGACTTATTACAGTCCAAAAGATGCGGCGCAGTTAATATTTACTGGAGGAGACGAGCGGATCGGGACTCTTGAGGTGATGATACACAGGGCAACTTTTTGAGCAATGTTGCTGGGCAATCTTGCCAAGCGATTGTTGCGTGGGCACTTTCCCATTGAAAATGGCCAATACATTTCTATCTGGATAATTTAGATCGGTCTTGGGCCCGGTCTCACATCTGGTTGCCCGTTGACGGCAACATTGGCCAAAAAGTTGCCCTGTGTATCATCACCTTTACACAACACACGATACGAGCGGAAACGGATCACTCTCGCCACTGTAAAGATGATTTTGAAGAGACCGTGTGTGTTAAGAGTGTGTTCATCTACTCTTGATAAACAGCCTCTCTGAGCTGGAACTAACGTCCTCCTACAGACGCCGGAGGGAACGCTTAGCACTGCAAAAGACGTGATGCTGATGCCACAGATAATCTGCAGTGCTGAGAATATCACTGCAAAAAAGGATCATATTTTGCATCAAATTATTACATTGTTTAAATTAATACCTTTTTCACCAACTGTGATTTTGTATATGTACATTTCTGAAATGCATAACTGTTCCCTCTGATAACATGCATTCTCTCTAAAGCTGATTTGAAACGCGCTATACAAAGAATGTGAATTGAATCAAGAAAATAAAGCCTATTTATAAGACCAGGGTGATGATCTGATAGTGTTATTTATAGGGGTGTATAAAATATGGATGTAATAACTGCATGGAAAATAAGATTTTCATTCATTTTCCAAACACAAATGAAGATTTTTTTATGCAACCTGAGAGATTTCAGTCCCTCCATTTAAAGGCCATTCCTCTATTACTTAATAGATACAAAAAATGTAGGCATCATAAAAATAATCAATCGAGCCGTCGAATCCAAGTCTTCAGAAGAGACTCGACGGCTTTATCGTCTGTGTAAGAGATCCCACGGATGCGTGGTTTAAAGTGCAAGAAAAATGAATGTTTATGGAGTTTCAGAGAGATTACTACAATAAACTACTATATATAATGGGGAATATCTGTGGGTTCTGTTATTAATATTATTATTTTAATATAAACTATTTTGGATTAAAATATTGCGATAGTATCGTATTGTGAGTTCAGTTCAGTATCGCGACTCGTGACATGAGTGTGTCATTACACCACTAGTCATTTATGACCACGTTTTAAGCCCAAATTCTCAATACTGTAATATTTCAGAGCTTTTTTGTGCATTATTCTTAATGGCGACTCTCATTGCTGTAAAAAAAAAAAAAAAAACTCATTTTATATATTACAGTAATGAATCACTCTGGCACAAGATTTATTCATTCAAATCAGTACTATACACTCAAAAAAAGTTGTTTTTTGCAGCGATGCCTTATTTTTTGTTTCCCAAAGAACCTTTCAGTGATCCGTTCTTAAACAAACCATTTTTTTTTTAAATGATCAGATTTTAATAATAATCTAAAGAACCTTTATTCACTACAAAGAACCTTTTGTGCAATGGTTGTTAAAGGTTCTTCATGCAACCATAAATGCCAACAAAGAATCTTTATTTCTTTGCAACATAAAACTATATTGTTTTAAGCAGCTTAAAGTCATCTACATTATTCAAAATAAAACTTCCTTTTAGTTTCGAGGTGAAATATGGGGCAGACATTTTCTTGGCGGGTTTAAAGAGATTCAGGCCAGAATCTGAACGGCTGAAAGTGTTTTTTTCTGCTGGTATTTGAGGGTCGGCTCTGATCTGCAGAGTAAAGACAGAAACATCTGGAGTCCATGTGTGTGAAACAGAGACTGGAGCAGAGAGAGACAATGAGTCACACACACAACCCCGTCATGTGCCTCATTTCCTTAAGGACTGAGGAGAAACTCACTGCCAACACACACAAATACAGACACACACACACACACTCACAGACACACACTCACACAAACACACTAAGACTCAGACACACACACAAACACACTCTCACAAACTCTCTACTAAGCAGTGTCTCGCTGGAAGAACCTGCAGATCTTCTGAGAGAAGAAACGACGATTCCCTCAAGCTCACGGCGCTGTGACTCCTGAACAGCAGAATGGAGAGATCAGGCGAAGGAGAGACGAGAACGTGAACAGATGGTGGAGCCGAAGAGGAGGAGGAGCTCAGCAACGACGGAGGTGAAGAAGAAAGACCAGATGATTTGCGTTTCAAACCGCTCGCTTACTTCATGTGTGTCTGTTAGAGTCTGAATGTCTGTCTGGAGTTTAACGCTTCCTGTGTGTGTGTGTGTGTGTGTGTGTGTGTGTGTGTGTGTGTTCCTGCTGAAGACATTTAAGATGGAGGTCTGGCGTCCTGACATAAGCCTCATGGCTGTGTGTGTGTGTGTGTGTGTGTGTGTGTGTGTGTGTGTGTGTGTGTGTGTGTGTGTGAGAGAGAGACTCCCTCTGAAAAACTGAAAAGCAAAAGTACAAGAAAATGAAAAACACATTGCTCAACACAAATAAAAAAATAGAGCGACTTTAAAAGGTCAGTAAATAGCTCTAAAGGGAAGAGTTTGCCTGAAACAAACTCAATGCAAGTAGCATTCAGAAACACGTCAGACGGACACGCGTAACAAACACACACTGCATTCTCAACATTAACGCAAAGAGCGCAACAGCTGACATTAGCGTAAATGTATATGACGTTCCCTTATATGGTCCTTTATCTACTTTATATATACAGTCCTTTATCTACTCTATGTATACGGTACATTATCTACTTTATATACACAGTCCCTTATCTACTTTATATATACGGTCCTTTATCTACTCTATATATACAGTCCTTTATCTACTTTATATATACGGTCCTTTGTCTACTCTATATACACAGTCCTTTATCTACTTTATATATACACAATCCTTTGTCTTCTCTATATATACAGTCCTTTATCTACTTTATATATACGGTCCTTTGTCTACTCTATATATACAGTCCTTTATCTACTTTATATATACGGTCCTTTGTCTACTCTATACAGCCCTTTATCTACTCTATATATATGGTCCTTTGTCTACTCTATAGACCTTATTCAGACCAGTGCCATGACAGGAATGAAAGTGAGGCTGTGAGGGATAGACTTACTGTGTTTTCAATGGGATCCGCTGTAAAAAGCTGTATAAAGCTCCTAGATCACTTATAATTTTAAACAGATCATATTTTCTGGATTATTTGGTCTACTGGAATTTCTCAGAAACATATTTTTGCATGGTTTCGTCAGCAGAACAATCCACAAACACATTTAATAGCAGTACAACCCACTGAAGAGATGGAGGTCTATCCCTCACAGCCTCGCTTTCATTCCTGTTAAAAATCAAAGATGGCGCTGCTGTGAATAAGGTCTAATTTATCTACTCTATATATACGGTCCTTTATGTACATATATATATATATATATATATATATATATATACGGTCCTTTATCTACTTATATATATATATATATACGGTCCTTTATCTACTCTATATATACAGTCCTTTATCTACTTTATATATGGTCCTTTATCTACTTTATATATACAGTCCTTTATCTACTCTATATATGCGGTCCTTTATATATATGGTACATTATCTACGGTACATTATCTACTCTATATATACGGTCCTTTATCTACTCTATATATACAGTCCTTTATCTACTCTATATATACGGTCCTTTATCTACTCTATATATACAGTCCTTTATCTACTCTATATATACGGTCCTTTATCTACTCTCAATATACGGTCCTTTATATACTCTACGGTACATTATCTACTCTATATATACAGTCCTTTGTCTACTCTATATATACGGTCATTAATCTACTCTATATATACGGTCATTTATCTACTCTATATATACGGTCATTTATCTACTCTATATATACGGTCATTTATCTACTCTATATATACGGTCATTTATCTACTCTATATATACGGCCATTTATCTACTCTATATATACGGTCATTAATCTACTCTATATATACGGTCATTTATCTACTCTATATATACGGTCATTTATCTACTCTATATATACGGTCATTTATCTACTCTATATATACGGTCATTTATCTACTCTATATATACGGTCATTTATCTACTCTATATATACGGTCATTTATCTACTCTATATATACGGTCATTTATCTACTCTATATATACGGTCATTTATCTACTCTATATATACGGTCATTTATCTACTCTATATATACGGTCATTTATCTACTCTATATATACGGTCATTTATCTACTCTATATATACGGTCATTTATCTACTCTATATATACGGTCATTTATCTACTCTATATATACGGTCATTTATCTACTCTATATATACGGTCATTTATCTACTCTATATATACGGTCATTTATCTACTCTATATATACGGTCATTTATCTACTCTATATATACAGGTCATTTATCTACTCTATATATACAGGTCATTTATCTACTCTATATATACAGTCCTTTATCTACTCTATATATACAGGTCATTTATCTACTCTATATATACAGGTCATTTATCTACTCTATATATACAGGTCATTTATCTACTCTATATATACGGTCCTTTATCTACTCTATATATACAGTCCTTTATCTACTCTATATATACGGTCCTTTATCTACTCTCAATATACGGTCCTTTATATACTCTACGGTACATTATCTACTCTATATATACAGTCCTTTGTCTACTCTATATATACGGTCATTAATCTACTCTATATATACGGTCATTTATCTACTCTATATATACGGTCATTTATCTACTCTATATATACGGTCATTTATCTACTCTATATATACGGTCATTTATCTACTCTATATATACGGTCATTTATCTACTCTATATATACGGCCATTTATCTACTCTATATATACGGCCATTTATCTACTCTATATATACGGTCATTTATCTACTCTATATATACGGTCATTTATCTACTCTATATATACGGTCATTTATCTACTCTATATATACGGTCATTTATCTACTCTATATATACGGTCATTTATCTACTCTATATATACGGTCCATTATCTACTGTATATATACGGCCCTTTGTCTACTCAGTCCTTTATCTACTTTATATATACGGTCCTTTATCTACTTATGGAGTACTGAAGACCACGTGCTTGAAACAGTGTATTTGTGTACTTCATCAAACATTAAAACAAAGGCCAAAGACGATTTTACACCAATATCACTGACGGATAGACGCGATGCACAGACTAAACCACGACCCCTGACTTCGGCAGATGCTTTAATGAGACGCAAAAACACTTTCTTGACTCCATGAGCACAAAACCAACCGAGACGCGGGTGGAAATCAGACGCATGTGCTTCTATTGTCTGTCGCAATATCATCACCACCACACCCCGACTTTACTGCTCTGCTCGTGGGGTCAAAGTTCAAAGTTGCCATGGTAACACATGTGTGCAATCCCATAGGGGTAATTACTGGAGACGTGGGGTAAGTAGGGCACGTTACAGCCACTGTGTGTGTGTGTGTGTGTGTGTGTGTGTGAGTGTGACGAGCCTGTGTACGGCAGTGAGTGAGCGACCCGACGGCATCGCGGCAGAATCCTGGGGATATTCAATAAATGCGACTCTGTGCATGATGTAGAAAAAAAGCAAAGGCTTATCTGCAAATCTCTAATCAGTGTGTGTGTGTGTGTATGTATTAACCCCCCCCCAGCAGCCCGTGTCAGGATAAATGGGAGATCAGAGACTAATGCCACTCTGAAACAAGTACAGATCTCTTTAGCACAACAAAAAGCCTCTTTACTGTTAGTGATACAGCAAATCCTCTGATGCATGCATGTGTTCGTGTGTGTGTGTGTGAGTGATTTTAATATCAGTGCCGTGGAACCATGAATGCAACTGAATGAGGTTCCTACACCGTTTAACCGGTGACTTTCACATAGACTTCATTCACAAACAACAACTTCTAAAGGAAAGCACAGCATAGATTGAACTAGAAAAAAGAAGAGAAAAAAAATAAATAATAATAATTCTTCCAGGATTTTCCCAAACTGTGCTCATGTTTCACTGCTTCATACGTCACTGGAAATGTGTTTTTAGAAGGCTGGAGGAAAGAGCTGTGCGTTTACAGACGTCTCATTCCTTTAATTTCCTGCATCTCTTGCTTTTCATAAATGCGCGTCTCTTGTTACCGAATGGTTTGAATCCTGCACCCCCACTTCATTCCTGACTCGCTGCAGGCAAATTTCCAGACACACTCTCGGAGCTGGATCAATACCTTTTTTGGGCTACACGGGCAAGCTTTCTCACACACACAAACACACACACACACACACACATCTGCTCAGTCTTAATCCCGTCATGGTGCAGTTCAGAGAAACCGTGAGCCATTAGCCAGTGAAAATTAGCCATTAGGACATGCAGCACTTTAGAACACTTACCGGAGAAACAGAAAGCACGAATGGAAAAGAAAGAAAGAAAGAAAGAAAGAAAAAGAAAGAAAGAAAGAAAGAGGGAAAGGGTTGGATAGATGGATAAACTGCAGAAATGAGAGATGAGATCATGTCTACATGCATGGAGTCTGAGGAATGGAGCAGAAGTGCTCGTGTGCGAGGATGGAAAAGTACCGCAGGATGGAGAGAGAGATGGAGCAAAGGCCTCGGATGAGACTGGGAAATCAACTCCATGATTCAGGAACATCTACTGCACTGAGGATCATAAGCGCTGCACACAGTGATAGAGTCCCTCAGCATCACAGTGACTGATCCTTGAAATCTCACCTTTGGTGCCCCAATCACACTCTTTGTGTTCATCTCATATAACAGTATAATATCAGAGAACCATCCGAGCATCGACTAACGATGCTAGGCTGTTTGGACAAAAACACCGTTAGGTTTAAAATTTTAAACCCAACGGTTTGTTTTGTCCATTTGACCCAAACAAATAAACGGTTTGGTGTACATTTAAAATTTAAACCCAACGGTTGGATTTATCCAAACTGTTTATTTGTTTGGGTCATGGATTAAAACAACCGTTGGGTTAAGAATTTTAAATGTACACCAAACCGTTTATTTGTTTGGGTCAAATGGACAAAACAAACCGTTGGGTTTAAAATTGTAAATTTAAACCCAGCGTTTGGTTTTGTCTATATTTGACCTAAACATGGGGAACGTTGAAGCAACCCAGCATTTTCCACAGTGTATATTCTTACATAAACACAAACGCATCTCTTTCACCACATCACAGAATCATGATTTTTAACGCTTACCTGTCCGATCTCTCCGGTTCCGTCCATCCGCGCTCGTTTGCACTCAGCCCCGACCGAATCCCCCGCCGCCGCGACGCCCTCCGGCTCCGGGTCCCCGCGCTTCATCCCCCGAACCCCCGCAGAACCCGAGTCCAGGTCCCGCTCGCGCTCCAGGATCCCGCGGCTCACGGGCAGCATTACAGATGCGACGTCGGTCGACATTAACATTGAAGAGGGCCACAGATGTTGCGTATGAAGAGCGAATATGAGTTTGAGATGTTCTGGCAGAGGATCAGCGGCGCTTTACGGATCAGAACTGACGCTCATCTGACGCGTTAAAACCCGTTACAGACTGACGCGCGCGTGCCGCATTAAAGGCCTTCGAAGAGGAGCGAGTATTTCGGGCCTGGACGCGAATAACAGACTCGAACCACGAGCAGAAACACCTCCGAGCTTCAGAACGCGTAGAATATCCTCTGGTGAGAAACTGAAAACGGTGGAAAACACGAGTCTAACACACATGGACGGTCAACGCGGAGGAAACGCTTAATGCGTCTGAAGGTTTCAGATCTTCAACGCTCTTCTGTCGATGCCACTTATATTAAACGCAAAAGCATGAAGTTCGCCTTTAAAAACAGGCGTCGCGGGAAAACGCGAGAGAAACGCGATGCATCATTCCAGTCCTTCGAGCGAGATTCAAGCGATTTCCTAAAACAAAGGAGTGGCGTGGAGCTGCTGCTTTTCCTTTCTTCTCCCTCTCTCTCTCTCTCTCTCTCTCAATGGATTCTTGCTGCGGAGAGGAAACGCGCGCGCCCCTCCTCTCCGGTTTCCTCGCGCTCGCGTTGCTTTATTCTTGCTGCAGTTTTCCCTGTTTGAGCACGAAGCTGTTTTAGTGTTTAACTCGGAACCGAACGCAATATTACATCTGACTGTATACATATATATATATATATATACGCCTATTGATTTGTATCAGCGTTTTGATCTCTAATAAACCCGCAATACTGCGGCCGGGATACGTCAACAATGTGACGAACCAATAATGAATGTTCCGTATGAAAAACGTATGGAGAAATACAAATCTGCAACTTAGTAGCAGATCGGCTGGAACTGAAAGGGTGAATTTGCTGGAAAGATACGCTCATCTGTCCTTATTTGTGTGGTTGAGACTGGGAGATTGATAACCAAAGCGCACATATATAATTAGCCTATTATTATGTGATTCATATGCGGTACAGTATGTTCCTGCTGGATTCGCAGTGGAAAATGAAGCCGCCGAAAAGCGAGTCGCTTTCGCGGCGTTTTCACGACATCTAGCGGCCACGTGGTGCAATGACACCCATCAACAATCAAAAAGTCTCGAATGCCGTTTCAAGGCCATGTTCATGCAACTTCTGAACTTTGTTTTCTTTTGCGCAATACTGGAACGATTTTCATTTAAAAAGTACCATCTGTTAGAAAAACTATTTATTGATACACAGCACACAGCAAAATGTTATTCTGCTGCACCTTGGTTTAATAATCAGACAATCTGTATGTAAGTTCAACATTTTGTAACACTAGTCAATTTAATAGTCAATTAATTTGTAATAGTAATTCCACAGCTCTCCATCACTGACACACTTTACCCCTGTTTTGAGCGGAAATGCTTCATTCAATAAGTCATGGGTTATCTTTAGCCAAATTTAAGCATACCTTTGGGTCATTCATAAAAGAAAAACACAAATGAGGAAGAAAGACAAAATATTAAAAATGTAATGGCTGTATATTTATTGAGAAAATCAATAAATTTGATTTCTTCAATTTAATTTCAATTTATATTTTTCAATTTATTGGGGGGGCGGCAGCATCATTATTTGTTTTTTGTAGGTCTATTAGTTAAATCTGTTGACTTTAGCAATATTTGTTTTATTAAATGACAAACAGTCACAGTTGAAAAATGGGAAAAAGCACTTCTTGTGTGTTTATGCCCCAAGTTTGCATGCCTGTAACTCGAGAACTATTAACGATATCTTAATATCCTTTAGGATTCTGAATCTTAACAAACTGGTTTTTTTATTTCTTAATTTTTAAGACCCATTATGGTTCATTTTCAGAGATATGGAGATCTATATGTGGCTCCATGAGTAAATTGGTCAATTATAAATTTTCAGCAGAAAAACCAAATGTGGGTCACTTTGCATATACTGATACTTTTTATTTTATTTTAAAGATGAATATCTGAAAAACTAATAATGTTACAACTACAAATGTATCTTTTTTTATATCAACACAAGTGTATAGAACATACCTGTCTGAGTGCCATAAATGTTATTTTTCCAAAGTTTGCATGCCTGTAACTCAAGAACTATTAAAGATATCTCAATATAATTTTCGATTCTGATTCCTAACAAACTTTTCTTTTGCTGTCTTTTTTTAAGACCCATTATGGTTCATTTCCAGAGATATGGAGATCTCAATGTGGGAGATTTTCACTGGTCAAAATCCAAAATGTGGGTCACTCTTCGAACAGCCAATAAAGTCTGAAGAACAAATAATACTGAAATATATCTTGTTTCCTTTTATAAAAACAACTGCATACAACACACCTCTGAAACCTTTCTGAAATTTGGTTGAAATGACCGTTTTTTGTGATGGACCTTTTCTAAACGGTTACTTGACAAAAGTTAAGAGTTGTTGAGTTCACTGAAATGAAACGGTGTTTTGGTACACTGAAATAGGTATTGCTCTAAATCGTGTAAGCTCATATATCGTTCCCCACAGCTGTGGACTCAGTGGCAGAGAGCCAGAAATGAGGATTTGCAAGATGTTACAGTAGATTTACTCATTTGTTCCTTGCATCACTTGTTGACACGAAGCTCTGCAGTTACATCACAAAACTTTGATCGTGCAGAGACTTTATCACAAAACTTTTCCTCATCTTCAGCCAATTACAGACTTGTTGACCCAAAAGAGTCGCAACAATTGGTTGTGTCCAAATGTCCCGTGAGAGAGACACTATAGGACAGGTCTGATCTGTGTGATGGTCAGAGAGACTCTGGCACAGACGCGGATCGTCCATACCGGGGGTGAGTTAGTCAAATATTTCATAGTTTATCATCATTTAAAGGGGTCATGACATGAATGAGCACCAAAAAACAAAAAACAACAACAACAAATAAAACAGTAATTTATTAGCAAAACTGAGCATATGTCTCTGGCAGAAACTCTGTTTAACTGTCTCCGTTAACTTCTGCTGTTCTGATTGGCTAATGTCGCTGCACAGGGAAAAATATCCGCGGATTGTGTGACGGTATGTGTCCTCATAGAGTTGGTGTTTTTATGGATTATATGCACGATTGCTTCTGCACCCAGTCTCTGTGGAAGCTCTGTGTGTGTAGAAATTGTAATGTAAATATTACCCACAAAATTAAATCGTGTAAGACAACAGTGCAAAGATATTGATAAGAACGCTAAGGTATTTAAAGCTTTTATAACTCATACTAACATGTTATGTTTTAATATAATACACTAAGATGTTAGGTTTACTGTAGCTCACTCTTAAAAATAAAGGTTGTTGGCATTGATGATTCCTTAAATAACCTTTATCATGCATGGAATCTTTCCATTGGACAAAGGGTTCTTTTTACAGGAAAAAGGATCTATAGATAAATAAAATGTAAAATAAAAAATGGTTCTGTTGTGTTCACAGTTGTAGTTCGGTTGGCTTCGTTCATTTGGATGAAGAAAAAAAAGTATACTTCCTAAAAAAAAAGTAGGCTATACTTTTTTTTCTTGGTCTAGATCAAATGAACGAAGCCAACCGAATTACAACTGTGAACACAAGTTGTAGTTAGTCCTAATTATAGTCCTGATCCGCTTTAGCGTTCACATTGGCATTTTAACACCGAACCTAAAGGCGTAGGGATATTCTCACTTGGTCAGCTTTTATCACATATATTTCGAGACTGAACATCCAGAA
The DNA here is from genome assembly GCA_031834385.1 of Semotilus atromaculatus. Taxonomy (NCBI): domain Eukaryota; kingdom Metazoa; phylum Chordata; class Actinopteri; order Cypriniformes; family Leuciscidae; genus Semotilus; species Semotilus atromaculatus. The sequence goes on along the minus strand of JAULUF010000160.1, from coordinate 99,360 downwards.
CAACGCTGTGTTCTGGGATAAATGCACTCGTTGTGTGTTATATGATGGTATTCTGACCAGTAAAACTATGAAGAGCTTATAACGCGCGGTTCTGACGGCTGTGACGGGACACATCACGGCCATAATGATATAAACACAGGTGTGCTTGAGCATTCTGTGCTTTTAAGGGGCATAATATCCTGTTTTTGGTTCGTTCACATGTCTTTGGTCCAAATTGTGTTCATATGTCAGTCGACCCGCACCAGAGTGAGTTTGGAAGCGGATCGAGATCCACATATTCAGCTCTCGGTCCGCTGGGTCGGTTCGGATAGCAGTTCACACTTATCCAGAGGAGCCGCACTAACAGAGCAATCACACGAGCTCGATCAATCCAAGCAAACAAGCAAAAGTGAACACAGCCTAAGAAAAGGGTTTTTGGGGAACCCAAAATGGAACCTTTTTTGTATAATATAATATTATATTATATTATTAGTGCTGGGCAACGATCGTATCCAAAATAAGAGTTTGTGTTTACGTAATATAGCCTATGTGTGTGTGTACTCTGTATAATTATTTTGTATATACAAATACACACATTGGCTATAGCCTACATGTATATATTTAAGAAAAATGTGTTATATATAAAATATTTATACAGTATATAGCCTACATGCAAATATTTCCTAAATATATAGATGCATGTGTGTGTATTATATACAAAATAATTAACACAGTAGGCTACACACACATATATTATGTAAACACAAACTTTAATATAGGCTAATATAATATAATAATTAGTTGATCAACAGTTGACAGAAAAAGATCGCTTACACAATTTCAATGGAAAGTTATTGGAAGCTTTTTTTCCACCATGGTTCAAATCTAGTAGCCTACAAACGTATACAGATATGTTGAATATCAGAATATATTTACAGATAGTGAAATATGACTCGTCAAAATAAAAGTTTTACTGTGTAAAATAGTCCCGTAATTTGGCAGGGAGTCAACATTCGGGACAACACCGTGGATTAAAAAAAGAAAAAAGGTAATTGCGACTTTTTCTCACAATTGCAAGTTTATGTATATAAACTCACAAAAAAGTCTCAATCATCTTTTTTCTTGTTTTAATCCATGCCAAATGTCGACTCCCTGCCAAATTACCGGGGACTCCCTGCCAAATTACGGGACTATTTTACACAGTAAAACTTTTATTTTGACGAGTCATATTTCACTATCTGTAAATATATTCTGATATTCAAGATATCTGTCTACGTTTGTACTAGATATCAATCTAGTCAATTGACACGTCATAGGTAATGTCTCTAATTATATTTTGACTAGTCAAAATAACAAAATTATATCTCGTACCTAAGCAATTAAACGTCGTATCAAAGTCATGTTATCATCTCGAAATTACAGTAATTACGACATGACGCAAACGCAGAATTGGCCTAATATTAAAGCATGAATTTGATATAAACAATAGATCTACAACAATATTCGCATGTAGTTTATAGGAGGCATGATATAATTTAAACCTTTAACATTTTTATCTCACAATTCTGTTTTTTTTTTTTGCTCGCAATTACAAGTTTTTATCTCCAAGTCCGGACTTTATCATTCATAATTGAGAATTTATATAACAATTCTGAGGGGATAAGTCAGAAATCCATTTTAGGCTATATCTCGCAATTCTGATTTTTCTTCTCTGAGTAAGATAAATAAGATAAATGTCAGAATTGTGAGATATAAACTCGAAATTGCAAAGTAAAAGTCAGAATTGTGAGTAAACTTGCAATAAGCTTTTTAATTATTTTATTCCGTGGCTTCCATAGACTGATAGGCTACTGTGGAACTGTCACTTACTCGCCGCAGAGCCAAATGACGGCCAGCTCCTCCTCTCTGGATGTAATGGGTGGAGCTTGCCGGCCAGCTCCTCCTCTCTGGATGTAATGGGTGGAGCTTCCCGGCCAGCTCCTCCTCTCTGGATGTAATGGGTGGAGCTTCCCGGCCAGCTCCTCCTCTCTGGATGTAATGGGTGGAGCTTGACCTAGTCCAGCGCTGTGGACCTAATAGGTGGAGATATGTTTAGCTTTATGAGTACGGTCACCAATTCCTTAGTTTCTTATTTTAAGCAATCAGGAATCTGGGGGGGATGAGTCTGGAAATGTCCAACCATGACTTATGTATAAATTACACTCCTAAGAAACACATAATCTAATTTATAAATATAGCACCATTGTTAGAAATTCATAGCCTACTGAGTAACTGATACTGGCTTTTGACAGAAAACACTTGTTTGTTCATAGTTTGAACGATCTTTTCCCCCCTTTCGTTTATTTTCAAGATCTGAGGCGAATTTCATAGCTTTAGGTACGGTATAAACTAAAGGTCACGCAAAATGATATTAATTTCAAACTCACATTAAATTCTTCAAACATTAAGAAATGTACATAAACGCTACCAGATTATCATTGCCATAGTTTTTTTTAAACTTTTTTTTAATGAATACAAAATCTAAATACAACAAAATGGCACAAAACAGTTATTAAACAAAGAAAATACAGCCGTGGAAGGCTCAACACAAGTAAAGGGGAAAAAATAGATAAGGAAAAGAAAGAGAAAAAAAGACCAGGTTATACAACGTTAACAGATTATATAATTTTATTGCACTTTTTATTGCATTTTTAATTTTAGAGACGGCATCTGAGAAGTATTTTAATTAGTTTCTGAATATAATAAACAAAGGAGGGGATTTAAAAAAATTTACATTCTACAAAATCGTATTTTGCCAACAATATAATGTTATTAATCAAATAAAATAACCTACAACAATCATTAGTTATCCAATACATCATATCAGCCACCACATCTTTATATTAGTCCTGCAATGTTCTCCAAAAGGATTTAGAGACGTTACATGAAAAAAAGATAGCCTATGTTCTGTATCTCCAGAGAGACATTCACAAAGATGACAAGGCACATTTTCAAAATAAAATTTTAGATTCAGAAATGTTTTGGAAGGATATCTGGCATCTTAAAGTGTGTCTCTTTTGCTTTGAGGGAAGAGGGAATCTTAAATAAGCTGTCCTAAAATATTTTACAGTATCTTTATCAAATGTATGATCTAATTTATTTCTTAAAATTTGACAGGGGTAAAAAGATTGGATGATAACTTGTCTTATGTATTTGTTAGTGCAAACTAGTTAATTTTCAAATTCAATATCACCAACATACAGTGACAGAAGGATTGCTGATGATAACTAACACTTCATTAACATTTTTATACCAGAGGGTATTGCATTAATAACTGTAAAAAAAACGGTTTTGGATGACCGGCAAATCCGTGTTTTAAAACATTGTAATCCAAGATATTACCATTCTCATCCATTACAGACCAAATACTCCTGCTTAACCAGTCCTCAGGCTCGACTTGTTTCTATGTAAAATATATCTGTTATTATTCCACAAAGAAGTATTGTGGGGTGTAAAATTATGCATGTGCGCCAGTTTCCAAAATAATAAAATGTGTTGGTGGAGTGCTGATAGTATCACCGGGAGTTTGAGTAAATCATCGTCACGTTTCAGTAGAAAGTGAATTCCACCCAGTTTACAAAACAAATCTGAAGGCACGACATACCAAAAGCTAGTGTTACATAAAAACATTTGAAGACACTTAGAGCTGCAGTCTGTTGTTTTTCCTCTTTGTCGCCATCTCTGTTCGAAATCTGCAATTGCAGTGATTCGCGGAGTGATTTGCGTGGGTAAAGTTTAAAATATATTGAGTGTGATTCGGTAACGAGCTAGTAACATAAGGCAAACTCAAAGCCAAAAAGTGGTGGATACACAGTTTTCCCGTTACCATCAATTACACTGTGATGAAGGTGAATTTCGTGTAAGATTCACAACATATACGTTGTTTTACATGTAAGAGCTTCCACGATGAAAGCACTGTTACCGTCACTGTTCAGTCCTTGATGTCCCTCAGTTGTCCACCGCTGGAAAGCCCCGATATTGCTTGCTTTATCCAAAGACTTTTTGGCCATAGCCTTTACGTGATTCATTCATTTACACACACACACATGCACACACACACACACACACACACACACACACACCTTTTAAAACAAAGTTCCGCCACTGAGTGTAGACCCCGAACTACTACAGGTTCGAGCCTTCAGCTGATAACGCTAATGTGAATGAGACATCCCTTATGAAAAACAACTAGGCCTATAGGAATCTTGTTGTATTTTAGGACAAAATATTATAGTAGCCTAATCCTATAGGAATACTATAGTATTTTGGGACATACTATAGAGGTATTACAGAACATCACAGAAGTATTATACACTACTATAGAAATCTTATAGGATTAGCATAGTTCTTTTTCGTAAGGATGTAGACAAATCTGGCCCACTGCCTAATAACGTTACGAGTTTAACACCCTATATCACACAGTAATCTAAAAAATTATGATAATTTTGCCATTTCGTCCTCCTTTCCGGTTCTGTGTGTTTATTAGGAAGGATGTAGAACTGTTTGTTTATTGGCGGTACAGAAAACGACACAGCAACTCTTTGGCAGTGTATTTCAATTAGCGCAAAGGCATCAGGCTTGTTGGACTTCATGCAGCTCTGCGCAGACCGATCGGCGGCTGACTTGAAGCAGTGCATGCCGGTTAGAAATTTTGTCCGACTTGATACAGCGCCGACGCCACGTGACTGTGACGTATGCCATCAAAGTATCGCAAGAGCGATTCGAGAGTAGCTGGAGAACTCAGCCAGCGCAGCTTCAGGAGCGTCTGCAGGAGCGCTGATGACGACACAGCTGTTCCCTGATTGGCCGGATTCACGAGCGCTGATGACGACACAGCTGTTCCCTGATTGGCCGGATTCACGAGCTCTGATGACGACACAGCTGTTCCCTGATTGGCCGGATTCACCGCATGACAACGATCACGTGCGGTTTGTGTTTATTCTTACTCCTTTAGTTACACTAAAGCTCACATATCAGTTTGTTATAGCAGTAAACACTCTTTTCAAAATAAAACTGATTAAAAACCGTAGACTCCACTTCATTGATAGTAGAGGCTTATGGTCCTCGCAGAGCTGCATGAAGTCGAACAAGCCTATAGAGTGCCGAAGTTATGACGCCACTTTGTAGGCCAAAACGCGGAAGTGAGTTAGCATTTTAGCACTTCCGGTTCCCTCACCCTAAAGTCTATGGGTTTTTTGAATGGGTTTTTGCTAAATCGCCTGAAATAAGGTCTGTGGTGAACAAAGCCTCTAAATATTTTCACGTTTTGATCTATGACATAAAACACACCAGTTATAACCTGCTTGTGTTTTTTTTTTTACTTTTTACCGTTATCATTTTATATCTGACGGCTTTATTTAGGCTTCAAAATGTATACATTTTGGATTAACTTGTAAAGATTATCTTGATAGACAAACCGTGTAAGGGTCACAACTCTTTGTTGAACACAGATCTTATTTTTTGCGATTTTCCAAAAGTCTATGGGGAAAATGCATAACTTTCCGATCGAGGGAACCCATGCGCCGCTAGCTTCCGAGTTATCCTACAAAGTGACGTCATCACTTCGGCGAATTCACATCACGTGACGGGGCGTTCCCGGGGGCGTTCCCAGACCAACCTGTATGGACCGTCTAGCTCCGCCCATTGGCTCTGAAACTGACGCCAGAAAGTGTTAGCTCCGCCCACAAATAACACGTCATCGCAGTTTACAAACACCAAAATAGTTTTTAGACTTTACTCAGATCCATCCTGGTGCCATAGCGCTATAACTGACACTGGATAGAAGTCTTCAGGAATTATTAAATAATAGCTGGATGCATTCATATCTGGTAAAGTATCTTCGGTATGCCATGTATCCAGTAAGTAACGCTGTGAGGTTTAATGCTTCAGATTCAAAGCAGTCAGTCAAACATGTCTTCAGTATAACTGGTATTAGAAGGTAATGATGAGTAATGACATACATTAGTGTTGCGTGTGTGTTAGTGCAGGTTCACTGACTCATGGCATTCATGTAACAGTCCACAAGCTGGCAGTGTTGCATTACAGCAACACATTAAGGTTCCTCCAGTGAGACAGTGTGTGAAACGCCTCTCTTAGGCCATGTCCACACGGACACGGGTATTTTTATAACCGGAGTTTTTCCTCCAGCGTTTTTAAAAAAAATCCCGTCCACATGAAAACGCAAAAACACGCTATCAAGCGCGGTCAAGAGCATGCCACGCCAGCAGGCGGCGAAATAACCCTAACCGTAAAGCCACGTTGGCCAATCAGAAGCCTAACAAAAAGTTATTACCGGTTCCGGTAGGCGCAAATCTGACGTCAAACACAGCGGATAACGGCGCACACTCTGACGTCGCAAGGCAAAAACCCCGGTTTCACTGTCTACACGACAACACGTAACCGGCGTTTCTGAAAATACTCACCCTCAGCAGGGGTTTTCAAAAATATTCGGTTTCAGTGCGTTTTCGTGTGGACGAACGGCCGAACCGCGTTAAAAAAGTCCCGGTTTTAAAAATACCCGTGTCCGTGTGGACGGGGCCTTAAAGGATGGCAGATGTTGCACCAGACATGTACAAGTCGAGATGAAACATCTTAAGTTTCGAGTGAGTAAATGTAGGGTGTTTTACATGGGATCGTTTGGGAATGGTTTAAACCTCAACATTAACTTCTCAACAGCTACTACTTAACAATGTACAACTCTGCATACCATAAGCTCTGTCATGTTGACATGTTTGACATTTTGACCAAAAAAAAAAACTTATTTTTTTTTATTTCTTTTTTATTTCTGTGTAATGCACTTTGACATTACCTTTATTATACAATTCTCAGAAAAAATGGCGAATGTCAAGCAGGAATGGTTAAGCAATAGCAGATATTTCTTGCATAGCCTATTGCATGCCTATTTTTTACATCTATAAAGCAATTGTCTCTAGTAAGAATATTACTACTGGCATTCTTCCAAGTCAAAAAACTAAATTCAAATATCTCCATCTTCATATAGTCAAAAATCAGATTGAAAAACTTTAAACGAGATTTGGCCATTACATTTTGACTAGTAAAACAGTTGTTTACAGTGCTATTATGACTAGTATGATGATGATGTGATATAACTTTAAGACAGTCTGAAATTTGTCTTGCGTTACAGTAAGTTCATTCACAAATACAAAACCATAGTAGGCCAATAAACAAACCCTTCTATCCATTATTTCCTTGATTCCTTTGGTAACATACAATTTATTATTTGGATTAACTTGAATCTCTCTCTCTCTCACTATCTCTCTCTTTCTCGCTCTCTCTCTTTCTCATTCTCTCGCTCTCTTTCTCGTTCTCTCGCTCTCTCTCTCTCTCTCTCTCTCGCACTCTCTCTCTCTCTCTCGATTTACAGTGTTTCAATAGAAAGCATGTTAGAGTTGCTGAATGTCGCTACATGACATCATGTGCCAAACACACATAAACTACAGAATTAACAGTATTAAAAAAAAACAGTATTAACTTATATAAAGAGAAACAGCACAATAGCCAAAAAGATATCTTCGGCCATTAGGGGTGTAACGGTAAAATATAAAATTAAGGAATTGTTGATATATTATTCTAATTGATAGATTGAACAATGCTGTGTGGTAAAATGCAATGGCTGTTTTCAAACTTATTGATTAATATGTGGTACGCATGCACAAAGTTCAATATTACGTTTTTTCAAGAAATCACAGAAAGATGAGCGAGAAGGAGAATAAGAATAAGAATAAGAATCTTTATTGTCATTGCACATCGGATATACAATGAAATTGCTGTGCATCTGCAGCCAGTGCATAATATAATAAATATAAACTGTTAGTCTGTTTGTCCTGCTCCAGACGGCAGGAGGTTAAACAGGTGCTGTCATGGGTGTGAGAGGTCGGCATGATTGCCCTAGCTCTTCTGAGACACCGAGTGCTGGTAATGTCTTCTAGAGAGGGTAACGTGCTGCCAGTGATGTATTGTGCTGACTTAATGACCATCTGCAGGCTCTTTCTGTCCGCCACTTTGCTGTTAGCATACCAAGCCGTGATGCCGTATGACAGGACACTCTCAATGGTACTGCGGTAAAAGGCCACCAACAGTTTCTCCTCTAGATGGTTCCTTCTGAGTATTCTTAGGAAGTGGAGTCGCTGTTGAGCCTTTTTTACCACCGCAGATGAGTTAGCAGTCCAGGAGAGGTCGTCGGTTATATGTGTACCGAGGAATTTATAGGAGGACACCCGCTGAACACAGTCCCCGTTGATGCTCAGTGGGGCTGGTTCCCCCTTGTGTTTCCTGAAGTCTATGAACATCTCCTTAGTTTTGCTGGTGTTTAGAAGCAGGTTGTGTCCAGAGCACCAACCAGTTAACCTCATCCCTGTATGCAGACTCATCCCTTCCGCTAATGAGGCCGATGACAGTAGGGGGGGGGGAGCGATGTTGGTCAACTTGTCCACCAGGATATCAGGAATAATGGTGTTAAATGCCGAGCTGTAATCTATAAACAGCATCCTGACATGGTTTCCAGACTGCTCCAGGTGGATGAGTCCTATATGAAGAGCTGTGGCGATGGCGTCTTCCGTTGATCTATTTGCTCTGGAAGCGAACTGATGTGAGTCCAGGTTTGAGGGGAGCCAGGCCTTGATATGGTGCAAGATGAGCCTCTCAAAACATTTCATGACCACTGATGTTAGGGCAATAGGTCTGTAGTCGTTAGGGCACTTTGGGGCGGGAGACTTTGGAACAGGCATGATGGTAGCTGACTTCAGGCACTGGGGGATGGTAACCTGTGACAGTGAGAGGTTGAACAACCTAGTCAAAATCCCACTAGCTGGTCAGCACAGGCACAAAGTTCTTTTCCGAGTACACCATCCGGACCGGCTGCTTTCCTGGTGTTCACAGTCTTTAGTCTTTAAAAAGAGTCTCATTTCCAGGACACACATATTTCATCACTGGACTGATGTGAGACTTCATCGACACAAATCAACACAATGCCAAATGATTTTGTCTCATTATAACAGCGGAAACAACTTAAAACACTCTGTCATTCATGGTCATTAAGATAAGAGTAAGACTCCATTCAGCCGATCTCCGGGTCTGGCGCTAGCACTTTTAGCATAGCTTAGCATAGATCATTGAATCTGATTAGACCGTTAGCATCTCTTTAAAAAAAAATGACCAAAGAGTTTTGATATTTTTCCTATTTAAAACTCGCCTCTTCTGTAGTTACATCGTGAACTAAGACCGACGGAAAATGAAAAGTTGCGATTTTCTAGGACAATATGGCTAGGAAGTAACTATACTGTCATTCCTGCGTAATAATCAAGGAGCTTTGCAGCCGTGCCGTGGGTGAGCAGCGCAGTGATATTACACAGCGTCTGAAACTATTTTCAGGCACTGCGTAATATCATAGCGCCTGCTCACCCATGGTACGGCAGTTACACGATGTAACTACAGAAGAGGCAAGTTTTAAATAGGAAAAATATCAAAACTCTTTGGTCATTTTTTTTGAGAGAGATGCTACAGTCTAATCAGATTCAATGATCTATGCTAAGCTATGCTAAAAGTGCTAGCACCGCCAGACCCGGAGATCGGCTGAATGGTAAAACTCAACTGTTTAACTCTAGTGGAGTTGGAAAATGAGCCTATTTCCAAAAAAAGTGGAGTGTTCCTTTAATAGTCCAGTTATAGAAGTATGTATTTGGATTCCTCATGTTATGACCCCATTCATTTAGAAACAGACTTTTTAAATCATTGTTAGATATGGCTTTTGGTTTTGAAGTGTCATGGCTGATCTTGAATTCATGTAGATTTAACAGTCGTTCTCGTTCACAGCTTTATTTCATCATCATAACTCATGGAAAACATCTCGAACTCCACCGCTCTGGGGTGGCAGCGCCCGCTGTGGTACCAGTATGATTCCTGTGCCGTGGCTCCGCACTGGTTTATCCTCTACTTTAGTGTCAAAGTATTAAACCTGGTTGCAGGATTCCCAATGAACGCCCTCGTGATGTGGCAGATTCTGAAGAAGAAGAGCGAGGGATCGACGTCTGACATCTTTATTTTCAACCTCTCGGTCCTGGACGCATATTTCGGCCTCATGACGCCAGTGGACATGGTGAACCGGCTGTACTTCAACGATCCCAAGATCTGGTATTCCCAACGTTTCGCCTACGGGCTGAAAGACGTGACTCCGTTATTCCTCACCTGTATTTGTCTGGACAGGTACGTCGCTGTGGTCCATCCCATTTTATTCACCGGGATCCGTGATAACCGCATCCGAATCGGCGTCTCCATGGTGGTTTGGGGACTCATCCTGGCCTACTCGTTGACCAAATGCTTTTTAGGCGTGTTGAGTGTGAACGAAGTCTTCAGCGGCGTCATCCTCGCTGCCTTCTTCCTCATGGTGTTCTGCAACCTGTCCATCATCTGGGTCCTCAGGAAAAGCGTGGCGGGGAAAGAAGTCATGAACCCGGTGAAGAAGAGAGCCTTCAAGATGGTGTCCATCGTCCTCGCCATCATCGTGGTGAACTATCTCCCTCCGGTGGCTCTGCTGCCGTTCGCTTCGACCTACTCGTTCGTGACGCTCCACTGCAAGGTTCTCCTCGCCGTGTTCTCCATCATGGACTTGAGCTGCACCATCGAGCCGTTGCTCTACATCTCGAAGATGGAGCGATCCGAGTTCTGCCCCTGCCTCGAGAGTCCCTCCAAGAAACCCATCAACGTTAGCGTCTGAAACTAACCACCTGTGTGTGATTCTAGACCGTGTATTTGTCTAATTCTCATAATTCTCAACAGATCTGTCATGATTGGTCACTGAAAGTAGGGAAAACACAACATTAAATGCATATAATGAAACAAAACTAAGCAAAATAGATAGACCTTTATAAAAGAAAGAGAAAAATACCCTTATCTTTAGTCACTGATGTCAAAGGTTGTTTCCATCACACTCTACAGTATTTCAGCACAAATTTGTCTAATTAAATTAAAAAGATTTATTTTTACATGGGCAGGGTAAGAAAAACTACACAGAGTCAATAAAATATGACATTGAACGAACATGATTTGAGCAGAGCACATTTGAAACCACTTCTATTTTTCTTTTCGGTTTAAGTCAAACTCGGTCCTTGAGAGTCACTGTCCTTGACTAGAGTTTAACTCCAGCTCTCCTCAACACACCAGGGCTGTTTCCCGTACACCGCCGTGACTCGCCGCTTCACTGCTATAGTGCGCTGCATCGTTGAAGAAATCCACTAGCGAGTCACGACTGTTTCCTGAAACCGTATCGTCGCAAATTAGTCGTTCAACCGCATTGGTTAATGAGGTCACACATGTGTTGGAGTAATAACTACTGTTAATGAATCTGTTGAGATCAAATTAACGCTAGATGTTCTGCTATAAATTACGCACATGCATCTGAGGACTATTTCTCATTTTTCTCAGTTATTTTGCTTTATTTCCAGATTCAATCATAATCTCGTTCTTACACACTAGAGCTCGTTCACACTCTTCAGAAACGACGCTTTAAATTTCTTAACAAACTAAAAGACGTAAATTACATTTGTATGTAGCCTATTCTAAATAAAATATACAGATTGTACTGAATGTCAGCTTGCTTATTTTGCTCAAGACAGAAATGTCAATGTCATGAAAACAAGAGACTCTTCTTCTAACCGCAGGAGATCGGTCGCTCACACACACGACTCTGCGATGCTGTTTGCCAATGTTCGTTAGAACGATGGTTTCGGGAAACACAGACTCTTTTAACTGCTGATAACGACGGAACGCGCGACCAAAGCTGGCTAACGATGCTTTTGGGAAACACACTCCTGCCTGGAGTTTCCAGTCTGCCAAGGAAGACCTTGATCCGCTGGTTGAGGTGTTTAATGGGGTTGGAGCTGAACTCTTCAGGAGCCGGATTGGACACCCCTGCTTTCATCATGTTCATACTTTTGCAACTTACTTGGCCTTTTCAGGGTCTACTCATATAATGTCAGTGCATTTTAAATGTTTAATTTTAGTACTGTGAAGTATGACCCTGGGGTTTGAGTTTATGTATTGCCATGGTTTGAAATGCTGATTTTAGCAAACCCCATTTAGAGCCACTGATTTAATGAACTGCTTATCATTAACATGTTGACTTCATGAGCGTGTGCCAGTTTTCTGAGAGTTGTGGTGTTTCCACAGATGTGCTGTTTTCCTCTTTCTGTGCAGCTCATTCATAACGTGCGATTCCTAAGCGACTCTTTTCTGATTGATCGTTAGACTCTGAGAAGATGAAGCTTCAGTGAACAGCTGAACTCTTCCTCGTCACTCTTTTGAGTTTTCATCAGATCACCTGATTCTTTTATTTATCACAGATTAGATACCAAGGGTCCCGGTGAATAATTAAGAACTTAACGCACCCCTAATTAAGATGTTAATTAAAATACCTAGGGATTAATTAGGAACGGGCTGAGGTGACACAGATGGTACGAGCTTGTAATTGTGTAACTAGATGATGCTACGAGATTAATTAACATGAAAAACATTTACAGTAGATGGTCACGTGAGCTTGTGTTGTCATTGATCTCTGGCTACTGGAGACGGCTTTATTGACCAGAGCAATAAGGAAAAGAAATATAAATATTTGTTGTATTTATTATGCATAAAGGAAATCCAAAAATGATGTACTTACATGTCTGTTTATTTATTCTTCTGTTCTGAACTATAGCAGCCATGTGTAAATACTCTGAAATATCAGAATAACAAGAGAGACGCATTTATCTTCATTTGAACTCAGTGAAAACTGTAAAGCACACAGGTTTGACACGCAGCCCTGTGTGAAACATTCACAAAACTTCACAGCTTTTCATGAAATGAACACTGTGTAAATTCTTATTTTAAGCACTTATTTTTCTATATAGAGAAAAAGATCTATTTCATCCCAAACTCCACTCATGTTGCTTTTGGCTCAGAAAAAATAAAATTTAACATTAAAAAAATAATAAGGGTCTCCTAAATGCATAAATGTTGTAACACAAAGGAGTGGAAACCAACTAGAGGTTTACTAAAATCCCATCCATTAAAACCTCCTGGATTCAAATGAAATCTGAGCGAGTGACATGCATGAATAAAAAATTCAAATACATGAACACACAGCATCTGAATGAAATGAAATGTGAAAGAAACTCACAGTTGTCACTCATTAAACATTTGCACCAAATACTAAACTGATATTCAACCCTAAAGTGTGTGAGAAATGAGAATGCAAAAGTTAATAGAGTATCTGTATGAAAACACAAAAGCATTCAAACTAAATTTGAAGTTAGTTGAAACTAATGTTTTGGTTGAGTTCACTGAAAAGAAAGTGTGTTTTGATTCACTGAAATATGTATTGCTGTAAACAGCAGTTGTAAGCTCATATATATACCGTTCCCCACATCTGTGGACTCAGCGGCAGAGAGCCAGAAATTAGGATTTGCAAGATGTTACAGTAGATTTACTCATTTGTTCCTTGCATCACTTGTTGACATGAAGCTCTGCAGTTACATCACAAAACGTTGATCATCCCCTTCCATCGAACTGCAGACTTCATCACGAACTTTTCCGCCAGACCCTCCTCTTCATCCAATCACAGACGAGTTCTCCTGCTACACTCCTTCTTGTTGACCCGAAAGACCCGCAACAATTGGTCGCCCCCAAAATGTCCCACCTCTGTCTCCCGCGGGATGAGCTTTTAACGGAGCGCCCCGAGAGAGACGCGGCTGTGTTGGGTGACGGTCAGAGAAACCGGCAATCGAACGGAACTATAACGGGAGAGACTTCAGTGCAATAATTTAACTTGATTTTATAATGAGGTTCTCATAAACAAACTTTTGAAAGGTCGTCACTTTGTTTTGCTGCTGAACAGTCGCTCTCGTCGAAGAACCGGGGCTCAAATTCACAGCTAATCATCATTCCTCATGGAAAACATAACGGGTGTGAACCTGAACTCCACCGCTCCGGGGTGGCAGCGCCCGCTGTGGTACCTGTTCGAGGCGTGTGCCGTGGCTCCACACTGGTTTATCCTCTACTTTGGTGTTAAAGTATTAAACCTGGTAGCAGGCGTGCCATTAAACGTCCTCGTGATGTGGCAGATTCTGAAGAAGAAGAGCGAGGGATCGACGTCTGACATCTTTATTTTCAACCTCTCGGTCCTGGACGCATATTTCGGCCTCATGACGCCAGTCGATCTGGCAAACCGGCTGTACTTCAGCGACGACACAATCTGGTACTCCGTGCGTTTCGCCTACGGGCTGAAAGACGTGACTCCGTTATTCCTCACCTGTATTTGTCTGGACAGGTACGTCGCTGTGGTCCATCCCATTTTATTCACCGGGATCCGTGATAACCGCATCCGAATCGGCGTCTCCATGGTGGTTTGGGGACTCATCCTGGCCTACTCGTTGACCAAATGCTTTTTAGGCGTGTTGAGTGTGAACGAAGTCTTCAGCGGCGTCATCCTCGCTGCCTTCTTCCTCATGGTGTTCTGCAACCTGTCCATCATCTGGGTCCTCAGGAAAAGCGTGGCGGGGAAAGAAGTCATGAACCCGGTGAAGAAGAGAGCCTTCAAGATGGTGTCCATCGTCCTCGCCATCATCGTGGTGAACTATCTCCCTCCGGTGGCTCTGCTGCCGTTCGCTTCGACCTACTCGTTCGTGACGTTTCGGTGTAAGATCAGCCTCGCCGTGTTCTCCATCATGGACTTGAGCTGCACCATCGAGCCGTTGCTCTACATCTCGAAGATGGAGCGATCCGAGTTCTGCCCCTGCCTCGAGAGTCCCTCCAAGAAACCCGTCAACGTTAGCGTCTGAAACGAAGCATGCGTGATTTAAGGTTGTGTCTCAGTGGTTCTCAACTGGTGGGTTTTGAGCCAAAACAAGCCCTCAAGTCTGTTGTAATGGGGCAATTCACTGCAAGTCTTAATACACAGATCCGATGTTTTGAACATATATGATTTTTTGGCCCGCCTGTTTACATTCACTTTAGACAGGACTGGAATCCGATATCTGTGTTTACATTACTTCCCGCCCAAAATGATTTTCGGTGATCGCTTTGTTATGCACACGGTAGACCCTGGTTTTGAACGGTCGTGCTATTTCAATTATTTACATAATTCATGTTGGGTGTCATGATTATTTGCCAGCATGGACAAGACACCAGCTGTCATGACTCGTGAATGTTTTGACGGAACAGATAAATATAGTCCTGAAACTATTTTCGTTTATCTAGTCTAGATCTAGAATTCTGAAGTGAAATAAAGTAGCGCTGTAATATATATATTTTTTTTTGTTGTTTTGTTGATGAATTAACACCAGCAAGAGAGAGAGTGAGTGAGTAACTTAATAGTGAAGTTTGTTGGTATAATTAATTACAGTGAAGTTATCGAAATATAATGTAGGTTTATAAAAGTCACGGGCAGACGTCTGAAAACCAGCTCCTGAATGTTTCTGTGTTTGTGCAATTTATTTTCTTTACGAAGATAGATATAAAGTTCCCGCCTCAATATAAAGCTGAGCGAGCGCACACAGACACGCCTCACAACACAGCATTTAAAAGCTGTCTTTGTGAATAAACGTGTCGTCCTCGTCTTGTAGCGGCTGGAATTCAAATGGGAATCGGATGTGTGTGTTTAGACGTGGGTGTCCAGATATCGGATATGTATCTGAATTAAATCCACATTTGGAAGAGACTCAGATCGGATGCGGAAAAATTAGAATTTTGTGCGGATTTTTGTGTTTACAGGTGTGCAACAAATCCCGATCGGTGTCAGATGTGAGTAAAAGATCAGATATTCTGTGCCAGTGTAAACGCAGCCGGGTCAGATACGATACAATAAAACTAACCATATATAACCAATATGACAGCAGAATAAATAGACTCATTAATTTGACAAAGGGAGCTCTGTTGATGTCAAAGATCGTGTGCATCAAACAGGTAAAAGTCAAATTCAAGATGGATGGACATGAGCCTCGTCCTCAAACACCACGAACGAAACATCAACACAAAGAAAATCCAGCACAAATGACATTACAATAAACTCGCTCACAGAGAGAATGAATATGATCTGAGGTTAACACACACTGTCTGTGCAATGAACTATTCGCATTAAACCACTTTCATATAAGGCCTATAATCAGGGTCCACTTTCTATAATAGTAATGCATTTCAATGTTTGCTTGGTACTAATGTAAAGCTCTGCACTGTGTTGATGTAAAATATTGTCTGTTTTTAGCAAAGGCCACTGATTTAATGACCTGCTTATCATTAACATGTTGACTTCATGAGCGTGTGCCAGTTTTCTGAGAGTTGTGGTGTTTCCACAGATGTGCTGTTTGAGTTTTCATCAGATCCCCTGATTCTTTTATTTATCACAGATTAGATACCAAGTGTCCCCGTGAATAATTAAGAACTTAACGCACCACTAATTAAGATGTTAATTAAAATACCTAGGGATTAATTAGGAACGGGCTGAGGTGACACAGATGGTACGAGCTTGTAATTGTGTAACTAGATGATGCTACGAGATTAATTAACATGAAAAACATTTACAGTAGATGGTCACGTGAGCTTGTGTTGTCATTGATCTCTGGCTACTGGAGACGGTTACATTAGGGCATGAAATATCAATATTAGCTAGATGTGTGATACAGGAACTCGTTAACAATATACTCACGTCTGTGTTCAGGTAATCTTCCTTTCTGAACTATAGCAGCCATGTGTAAATACCCTGAAATATCAGAATAACAAGAGGCGCATTTATCTTCATGTAAAGCACACGGTTTGACGTGTATGAAACCCCTCGGAAACATTCACAACTCTAATGTTCAAAAATGACCACTTTTTTTTTTCAATGAAATGAATGTACTTTATTTTAGTTTGATACTGTTTTTTATTTAAAATTTTGTATTTTTTTTTGGGGATTTAATAGTACTAAATTATATTTACGCTGTATTAAAGTAAAAAAAAAAAAATTCCAACTTAAACTGTAGTAAAACTTGAATACTTTAGTGCAACAGATTGAAGTTTGATCTCTTTTCAAACACCTGGTAGATTATTGCTGAAGTGAAAAAAAATCCACAAAAAAACTATTTAAAATTTTTATATGAAATATATATTTTCAAAATTACGTTTTACTGCGAGAAAATCAAAGCAAGTTGTGTTCCAAATCTGAGGTTGATATCTCAGTAAATGTATGTCAGTGAGATGTAGTGCGGCTGCAGTACCGAACGCTTCCACTAGAGGAAACTCTCACATTCATTTCTAATGCGCTCATTTTTAACAATACAAGTGTGAATCTTTTTTTCAGGACTATTTAACCTGTTCGAATCATGTCCATGATTAAAAAAAAATGTGTGTTCACACAGCAAGTGCAAAAACCTTAACCAAGTTTCGTACTCTTCCGATTTTAGAAGAGCACTAGATGAACACTATGTAAATGAGCACTTGAACAAATGCCTCACAATTGTGTGTAAAAGGTTGTAAAAGTTATTACTATAATCATTTCAGTGATCAGCGCTGGGTAATTCTGGCCCGGATCTCCTGAAGACTCTCTCTGCTGGCCGGCGGGCCGCTAACCGACGTCACGAATCCCGGATAGCGCTCGAAAAACTCGGGAGCGGGACAAGTCGGGCTCATCTGTGCCTCGTCAGGCGGGGACACGAGAGGAATCAGTTTGGCGTGAGCGTAATCAATCTCAAAGCCCTCGAAAATAAGCCCCACCCCCCAGGCCCCAAGCCCCGCCTCCAGGAGCCGGGACACCTTCCGAGCCGCGAGCACCATCCCAATGTACTCGCTCTCCTCCAATCGGAAGATATCACTAGAGAGCGGTTTACGGGGAACCAGAACAGTCAGTCCAGGTGTGTTGGGAAACGGCGTGAGGAACGCAACGTGTTCGTCGTCTTCCCAAATTCGCCAGTGCTTCTCTTCTCCGCGAATGATGCGCGGGAACAACCCGGGATCGCAGGATTCGCCTAGAAAGGTGTAGTTTAAAGGCGCGTTGGGTTCGGGAAGATGAACACGGATGCGACTCTGAACCGCGTCTAGATCGGCATCGGTCCAGCGCGGCCCGCTCCTGGAGCTGATGTACCCGGGGTCGAACGCGTGGAAGTCCTCGTCCGGGGCGAGGTGAGGCTTCCAGCGGGACTGGAGGCCGTGGAGGGGGACGAGGAGGAGCTCGGCCCGGCTCTGCGGCGTGTGGACCAGAGCGCAGCGCTCAACACACAGACTCTCACACAGCAGCAGCGCCACGGTCCTCGCGGCCCGACACACACGCAGGAACTCGTCCTCGGGGGAGTGGAAGAGGCTGTGTGTGTGAGTGTGTGTGTGAGTGACGACAGCGGCCCCTGGTGTCCATGGGGAGGAGTGCAGGAACGCCTGCAGATCTGAGGTCTGCCAGAACACACACCTCTCCTGGAGATCAGACGCACATGAGGACATTCTGGGAACCAGAGACAGAAGTGGCAGATATTAAAATGATAAATAATAGATTAGATTATTTATTTAGTGGGTTTCTCACTCACAGACACACTCTTACATTTACATTTATTCATTTAGCAGATGCTTTTATCCAAAGCAACTTACAAATGAGAACAACAGACACACACTCTTACAGACACACTCTCTCACAGACAGACAGACACACACACACACACACACACACACACACACTCCTACAGAGACAAACACACTCCTACAGACACACACACACACACACACACTCTCTCTCTCACTCACGTTGACAGTGAGTGAGAGTGAGTGAATGAGTGCGTGTGTGACACACACACACACACACACACACACTCACTCACTCACTCACTGTCCAGTCAACTCTCTCTCTCACACACACACACAGTCAGACATTTTTGTACCTTCCCAACAAGCTGCCGAGGATCACAGCACAACTGTTAAAAACCCACCGCTGACTTATTTTCATTAGGATCTGACTGAGATCTTCGGCTGAGAAACAACAGTAAACCCGAATGAGAGCTCACTGACTTCCGCGTCAGGAACTTTCTCCATTATCAATATCCTACGGAACAGCGCCCCCTGCTGGCCGGAAGCGGAACTGTGCCGTGAGGTTAAGCTCGTCCACCAGGGGGCGCCAAAGCCTCAGAGCGCGAGATTAACCCCTGAGAGTCCGGAAACACGTGTCATCGCAACAGCTCTGGAGGAACGACGTCCGTTTGCTCTCTGTACAAAATAATCAGTAATAATCGGTAATAATGTGAGTGACTGCCGTGTGTAAATATTCTCATTTGTAGTTCTCTACTAATGTAAACTTTATAAAAACTTACAATGACATTTAACATCAAACATAAGAACATAAAAACAGATATTGGGGAAAACATATAACAGATCTTACATTGTACAGAGTAAAACATTCAATTCTACAAATGATTTTTTTCAATATAAGAGATGTTTTTATACACTTCTTATTCTAGTGATTGAATTCAATGAGTCATATAATATTTTAAGATCTTTACACTATAAACACGTGTAGTGTTACAGTAATGGTAAAATAATAGGCTAACAATAATAATAATAATAATAAAAACCTTGCACATTTCATTTAGTGCGTAAACATTAATATCTATTCACAATTATTTCCTTAGAGTGCATGACTCATGAGTTTCTGATTTGTTTGACTGAACCGGTTAAATCCGGTTAGAGCCTATTAAAACCACACACACACACATACACACGCACACACACACACACACACAAGAGTGAATCACACACACGCACAAGACTGGGTTCAGCCTTCTGTGAAAGTCAGATTTGACTGTATATAAAACTATTAAATTAATGTAAATTAAAAATATCGACATATTAATAATTTGCTGCACAGTGTGAAGTGTCACTTTAAACTAATTTTGAGTTTAAACTGATAAACTTGAGTTTATTACACACACTCACTCACACACACACACACACACACACTCTCTCTCTCTCTGAGACACACAGACACACACCCTTAATCTCTTGATGAAGATAATATGGTATTAACCCAGTAAACTGAGGAGTAGCCGGATCAGATCCTGTCCTTTCTGTCTCTGAAACACACACTGCAGTTCAGCTGAAGATCTCACAGCGATTCCTTTGAATAATGTGTGTGTGTGTGTCTCTCTCTCTGTGTGTGTGTGTGTGTGTGTGTGTGTGTGTGTGTGTCTCTGTGTGAGTGTCTCTCTCTCTCTCTCTCTGTGTGTGTGTGTGTGTGTGTGTGTGTGTGTGTGTGTGTGTGTGTGCGTGTGTGTGTGTGTGTGTGTGTGTGTGTGTGTGTGTGTGAGAGTCTCTCTCTCTCTCTGTGTGTGTGTGTGTGTCTGTGTGTGTCTCTGTGTGTGTGTGAGAGTGTCTCTCTCTCTGTGTGTGTGTGTGAGAGTGTCTCGCTCTCTCTCTGTGTGCGTGTGTGTGTGTTACAGGATTCATCTCACACACCCGTGAGAAACCAGCAGTTCAGATACAGCACATAAGTCCTGCGTAATCAGTAATGCCATGATCTGTGGGTGAGGATCATAACCACTTCTTTTATTTTTACATTTGTGAGCAGCGCATCCATGGTGCGAATGAAGCACTCCTTCTCCATGATCACACACTAGTCTCCCTTTTGTCGACAGAAACGATGTGGACGATAGAGTCTTGCTCAGTTGTTGTATAGGGCTGGGCGGTATATCGAGTTTGTACAATATATCGATTTTTTTTTATTGTTGCAACGATATGGAATGAGGCAATACCGTTTATATCGATACAGTACGATTTGATAATCTGCAAAATTGCGGAGGACGCACCGTGAGCTCCTGCAGTGAAAGTAACGTCAGGCTACATACAATTTGTCCTAAACATTTGTCCCAACATATTAAGGACTTCAAAATAACTGGTAAGATATAGTTAACCAGTTTAAAGCAGTTTGCCCTGTCATGCTCTGTCAGATAGTGTTTCTGACTGACAGATAAACATTAGCGCTGTTTAATGGGTTTGAGATGTGGTGCTTTCCTCAGTGCTTAACTTGAAAAAAGCTGCTGCTGGGGTAAAACTGCGGCTCTGCGGCTCTGCAGACAGACCCTTCTCTCTTGACACGCGAATTAACACAAAGTGGTCAAGCGTCAAACTAGACGCGAATTTGACGCGCTATTCGCGTCTGGTGTGAACGCACCATAACTCATGTGCTGGGTTATTTCCTGTCTTATTGCCTTATTAAAATTTGTAACAAATATTTGTTATATTACGAAAGTAAAATAATGATTGTCTCTGTAAAACAATAAACCAGAGAGGCCACTGTATATGTGATTTCAATCATTTCATTGTTTTGTGTTTTTTTAAAACATTTTTAATACATTTCTTTTATACTTTTTTTGTATACAATTATTACAATTATACAATGTATACTCAGGTAATAAAAACATAACGGTTGATTAAGTAAGGTCTTTATACACCACTGAAAACATAGTTATGTGCATTTCTGTTGACAGATCCTCCTAAATATTACACAATGAACCTTATTATTAATAAGTCATTAAGCCACTCATTTGAACTCTTATATGATTATGATTTAATTCATTAAGATGTGTTGATTTCTTAAGAACAGCAACAAACATTTAAAATGCAACCAAACATCACGTGGGCCTGATAACTGTGTTCCTCAAATTTGACAGAGGACGACTCTTTTCCACTAATTTGATACACTGCTTTGTGTATTTAAAGGAGAACTCCGGTCAGTTTTAACATTGAGCTAATTTTTTTGTACATTTGGAGTGATGTCAATACAGAGAACAACGACAAAAATCGGTGTTACCGACACCGTGTCATTATTTTTTTTTTTTATTTGCTCCCTGTTGACTTCAATGGGGCAAGATTTAAACCTGCTTTTAGCCTCTTAACATCCTTGATTTGTCATTACAAGTCAGTGCACAGTCAAGTATATTTATATAGCGCTTTTCACAGTACAGATTGTATCAAAGCAGCTTCACAGTATTTCAATCAATCAAACTTTTTATTACAGACTTAAGGTCCAAATCCTTACTCACAACAATACATAAATACACATCCACAAACGGACATGCCCACACAGAAATAAATTATTTAAAAAGAGAATCACTGTTCTGTCAGGAGACAATTATACCAGTGTTTCCACATGGGGGATTGGTAGCGTGTAGTACTTAACCGTATGGTATTTCATTTTGTGACCCATTAAGCCGGCACATGAATTTAAACATTAGATTTCTTAAAACAGCATGAAAGGTCCTTACTCGTGCAACCACAAACATCTCACTAGCGCTACACCATCTTGGTCTTGTGAGTAACATCCTCATTGCGTCGTTATATGCCATTTTCAATTTTAAAAGACTTGCCTTTCTATAATTTGCCCACAAGTGCGCAGTATAGAACGATGTGCAATATGCTTTAAACAGAGATATCTTTACACCAACCGTACATGAGCTAAATTTACGTAAGAGAATATTGGCTTGTGCATACATCATGCGACATTGCCTGTAAATATCTTCATCATCTGTCATTTTTTCAGTGACAAAATGACCAAGGTATTTCACCTTATTACAGACACTAAGCTTGTTAGCCAACTTAAAATCAGGGTAATTCAATCATTTATCATCTTTAGTTCTACAGATCATGACGACACTCTTATTGGCGTTATATTTGATATCATGCTCCACACCATATACCGAACAGATTGTAAGAAGCTGCTGTAATCCCGCACTACTTGGGCTAAAAATCACAAGGTCATCTGCATACATAATATGGTTCACTATTGAATTACCAATCATACACCCAGTATTACAGGCTCTCAACTGCCTGGACAGATCATCCATATAGAGATTAAAAAGAGCAGGTGACAAAATGCCCCCTTGTCTGACTGCATTGCCAACCCCAAATAAAGCTGAGACACTATTGCCCCATTTCACTTGCATAGTCTGGTGGGCATACCAGTAAGACAAGATTCTCACAATATACTTGGGCACCTCTCTTTGCCTTAATTTGTTAAACAATTTACCATGATTTACACGGTCAAATGCTTTAGAAGCATCAATAAAACACTGATGAGTTTTTAGAGCATATATACACAGATCAGTGCCATGTTTAGCTTTAAACCCAAACTGGTTATCTTTGGTGTTAATAAATTCATTTAATCCGTCCAACAGAATTCTTTCTAGTACCTTTGATAATACGCTTGTCAAAGCTATAGGCCTGTAGTTATCTAAACTACCTACCTTCGCAGCTTCGTCCTTAATGACTGGAACTAATAGAACACGCAACATTAAGTCGTATCATAAAAACAGTAAAACAAATGGCAAGCAAAGGAGCTATTCTTATAGTGGCATTTTTGAGATGTTCAGCAGAAACACAATCCAATCCACTAGCTTTATTATCAGAAAGCTTATGTATGGCTTGGTGTACCTCATGTGACATAATCACCATTGATTCCAATGGAGTATTATTCTCAATGTGTTCTGCTTTATACAAATCGCTGTGAATACAGTTGAATAAAGTACTATAGTGCTGTCGCCATGACTCAACAATTTTGTCTGATCCAGAGATACCTGGTAAAGATGTCTTGCAGTTATTAAGAACTCTCACTTCTTTCCAAAACTCATTAACATTATTACCAATGAGCTTCTTTGTTAATTAAATCAAAACAACATAACAATGTTTGTTTCTTAGTGGAAAAAGCATCCACATTTGGTAGGGCTGATCAATGGTATTAATGATTGGTTAATTAATTTAAATATCCCCAACTGACACTGACAACTGACACCCAACTGAATAAACATGACTTCTGATGTTTGTAAACTTATATACCAATCAGAGGCATAACATATGCAAATATAGTATCAAATACAGTAATTTCATTGGCTACTGTGCTTGTTGCATATTTAACGGCTCTGCAGCTAACGCGAACAAACAGTGCGTGTTGAGGCGGTCAAATTTCACGCGTTTCGTTTAAAGACCTTTGACCCCGATCGCGTTCCATAATCTTCTTCTGCCAAGTGCCAGCCATGGTGGCTTTTCGCTGCCCTGTGACGTCACAAGCCTCCACTTTTTAGAATTCCGCTGTCGTAGCCTTGGTTTCAGTCAGAACGCAGTTTGGTGAATAACAAGGAAGGCTTGAATTTTGAAATTTGCAGGTTGGTAAATATATATAAAATATATTTATATCGAACACTGAAATGTCAAAAGATCAAGCAAATACGAAAGCGATGCACAAGTCCTACCAGCCTCTGAAACCTGCAGCCAACATGAACCTGTTACCGCTGAGGAGACGGGAACAGTCCAGCTACGAGCTAGACAAGGTGACATATTTGCTTTGTTGATGTTTATGGTTGTTGTTAACTATAATAATCTTGCTTTGTGTGTGAGAGAGATAGTGTGTGTGTATTAGGGATGTCAATTTTCACAAATTCCCACGATCGATTGTCCTTTAAATTAACGGTCAATGAATCGATTAATCGTTAGCCTTAATACTGCGATACGGCCGACAGCATGACAGGGTCTGCAAGTGCTGCTCAAAACGCCATCCTCACCAAATTAATGATGGTTTTTACTCTAAATAAAGGGCTAGTAAGATTGTAAAATGTCTCGATATGATTATTAATTATTTAATAATCAAATATAACGAACGTGTCACCAACGCCGCCTCAGATGTGTGTCTGTTGTGGACGTGCTCTTCCTGGAACAACGCACCGAAAACGGCTACTAAACCCAATAAATTCACAACGATTTAATAAAATAGTATTCTCATGTTATGTAATATGACAGTCCCAAATTAATAATCGTTATTATCAGTCGTGCATTGCTGCTTGAGCGGCGCGCGCTGAATGAATAACACTGAGTACGAATAACGTTGAGCACTTTGTTAGCGAGTTATTTAACTAAAATGCATCCTATTCCTATGTGAGATTAATCATATATATACAAAATAAACCTAATATTACAAATTATATCTGCACAAAACGACGTGAATGCGCAAGTGAACTTGAACGAATACGTGCCATTCAGACTCACGTTGTGGACGGGCTCTTCCTGGAACAACGACACGGCAACTAAACACAAATAATTCACAATGTTTTATTACAATATTGTTCTCTTTATAATGTTATGTAATATAACAGTCCCAATAGTCATTTTCAATATATATATTGAAGAATGTATTTTCCTGTCATAATTTAATACTTGTTGTTCTTTCTTCTGCTGAACACAAAAGAAGATATTTAGAAGAATGTCTGTAACCAAACAGTTGAACGTACTCCAATAATTAGGAGTCTATAAGTAGACAAAAATTATTTAGTGAGCTCTATAACAGTTCTATTGCATCAGTGATGTTTTATGAAGTAACGTGGAGTAGATGAAATGCTTGATAACAGTGTTTGTCTTCAGTTGCAGAAAGAAAGGATGACAGAAAGAGAGAGAGACAGTCTTCATCTGGCCACCAGACTTCCTCCTATCGCTCGTCCAGGTGTGGTGGACAACAGGAACCGTTCCCCACAGCTCAGGTGTGTGTGTGTGTGTGTGTGTGTGTGTGAGGGGATAGAATATACAGTTTGTCCAGTATAAAAGCCATAATGCCTATGGAATGTCCTCACAAGTATAGCAAAACAAATCTGTGTGAGTGTGTGTGTGTGTGTCTGTGAGTGTGTGTGTGTGTGTGTGTGTGTGTGTGTGTGTGTGTGTGTGTCTGTGAGTGAGTGCTCCGATGTCAGTGTTTAGCTGGTTAACATAGTAACTCAGTGAGGTGTTTATTTGAGCTGGGTTTCAGTACATGAACACAAATTTGTGAAAGCGGCGTCTGCATATTGCGTGTTCAGTCTATACATGAATATCATCCGCTCTTTTTCCAGTTGACTGCCGCTATATTGAGTACTGTCTATGGGACTGACAAACCTATTATGGTGCGTTCAAGTCATCTCGTACAGATCGTATTTACAAGTTGAGCGCACATGAACGCCACCACAATGTTGTAAATACGAGTGGGAAGCTCTGAGTTTCTTCAAGCCCTGATCTTTACGAGTTGTGGTCGTGTCACTGAGAAACATGGCAGAATACCACAATACTGAAGGTGTTTAGCAGTGTGATATTGCTAAACTTTTATATTTACAGCGAAGTAAGCTAATTGCCTGCACAGAATATGATGGCATTATAATATAACAATGTAATATGTAACGATAAATGTGGCAGTGGCTTCATAAATGAATTAAAAACATAAAGTGCACATTTCTTTGTTCTTCATTTTGTAGAACTAGAGTTTAAGAAACTTCCTCTATTTTTGTGTAATTAATGAAGAGAAAGTACAGCACCATCTTACTCCGACGAAAGTGACTTGAACGCGTATCATAAACACGACTTCCCACCTCGTACGTACGAACTTCCCAGGAGGACTTGAACACACCATTATCTCAAGTCTTGTTAGAAAACAAACAACAACAAAAAAAACTATTCTTGAAACAGTATTTGAATTCTTTAAAAAAATGATCTTATGGAATAGAATAGCTCCTGCAGCAGGTGCATTAGCACAACAGGTAGCATAAAGCTACATGACTTAATTTAATTGATTAATATTACACTTTTACTTTAAACTCCCTTTAAAACACCATCGAGAATTTGTATCATATTCCGGTCGAGGTTTAAAATGGTTTAAAGTCAAAAAAATATTTAGAAATATGTTATATTTAGCATTTTATATGACGCTATGGGCTATCCTTACCTAGCATGCATACTGTAAACATTCTTTATTCATAAGAAAATATACCAATTTGCTGATTTCACACAGCCGCCATTTTGAAATCGAAAGTGAGACTCCGGTGGGAAGAACCCCGGAAGTAAAGATAAACAACAATGCCTTGGACTACCAACCTGTCGCGATTTACACTATTGGTGTAATATCCAATATAGGACATATGTGACCCTGGACCACAGAAGCAGTTTTATGTGTCCACTTTTTAAAATTGAGATGTATACATCGGCTGAAAGCTGAATAAATAAGCTTTCCATTGATGTATGGTTTGTTAGGATAGGACAATATTTGGCCGAGATACAACTATTTGAAATTGGGAATCTGAGGGTTAAAAAAAATCTAAATATTGAGAAAATCGTCTTTAAAGGTTTCCATTTCTGTTGGTGATTGTGCTGCATCCACTTACAAGAATATAATTTTGATATATTTAAGGTAGGAAATTTACTAAATATCTTCATGGATCATGATCTTTACTTAATATCCTAATGATTTTTGGCATAAAAGAAAAATCGATAATTTTGACCCATACAGTGTTTTGTTGGCTACTGCCACTGATATACCCGTGCGATATCTTGGTAAAGATTAATTTTAACCACTGATTCTTCACATGCTCATCCTTGGGGAGTGAAAAATAACTGGCTTTACCTTCCCATCATGCACAGCGCCGTCTCCTCGACATGATGCTGTCAGTTCAGGATCAGCTCCGGTTTAAGTTTCCCTGCGTCTGCGCGTTCAATACGTGGGCGGCCAATATGCTAATGTTTCGTCTTGATGTCACGACAAAACCTCTTATGACTCGCTTGAAAAACAATTCATTAGAGTCGACTCTCACTTTTAAAAGACAATAACTTTACATATGGTGCACTTTCAGATTTAAAACTTTGCAGGATGTTTTCATTCACTTAGATCTTTATTACACAGTACATGAAAGGTAATTTAAAAAAATCCATGATAGGAGCCCTTTAATGTTTGAACAATTGCAACAGGTATTATTTTTTTTAATATTTTTAAATTAGCCTGTCGAAAATCCTTATACATCATTGACCAATATATATATATATATATATATATAAACAACATGTAGAAATTATTTAGAAATAGCCAAAATAAAATATTTTTTTTATTATTTTATTTTATTTCATTTGATATTTATTTTGAAGTAATGAAAATGTAATTTATGTTATGTTATAAGAATGTTATATATCTGGTTTTACAGTGTAAACACGCAGAAATCGGACTACAGGAGGGAACTCGGTGCAGCCGACTGGGAAAAGAGAGACATCGCATCCTTTCCACGAGGAGAAAACAACAAACAGGTTTGATCCTAATTCACACTTTTAAAGGCGTAGCTAATCTCTTCTTCATTTACTCGCCTTCATCATGTGTCCAACCATTCTGTGAAACACAATAACACACATTTTGGACGCTCACGCTCTTGTTAATGCCTGTGGGAAACATGTCATGTGGGTTTGAAATCGCATGTAAATAAGTAAACGGTGGCAAAGTGAACACAAAGTGAATTTTGATGATTATAACTGACAACTAATGAAAACCCCAAAATCAGTATCTCAGAAAATTTCAATTTTGAATTAATTTTAAACTGAATTCGACTGAATTCACGTAGTAGAACTGCGTAGCGCTTCTGTGTCGTACGTCACACGCATCACACACATGACCAGTGTCAGCCAATAGGGACCCTGCGTGTGACGTAGCCCTGCACTATCACACTGCGCTATCACACTGCGCTATCACACTACGCTATCACACTACGCTATCACACTACGCTATCACCCTACGCTATCACACTACGCTATCACCCTACGCTATCACCCTACGCTATCACACTGCGCTATCACCCTGCGCTATCACCCTACGCTATCACCCTACGCTATCACCCTACGCTATCACACTACGCTATCACACTACGCTATCACCCTACGCTATCACCCTACGCTATCACCCTACGCTATCACACTACGCTATCACACTACGCTATCACCCTACGCTATCACCCTACGCTATCACCCTACGCTATCACACTACGCTATCACCCTACGCTATAACACTGCGCTATCACACTGCGCTATCACACTACGCTATCACACTACGCTATCACACTACGCTATCACACTACGCTATCACCCTACGCTATCACACTACGCTATCACACTACGCTATCACACTACGCTATCACCCTACGCTATCACACTACGCTATCACACTACGCTATCACACTACGCTATCACCCTACGCTATAACACTGCGCTGTCACACTACGCTGTCACCCTACGCTGTCACACTACGCTATCACACTACGCTATCACACTACGCTATCACCCTACGCTATCACACTACGCTATCACCCTACGCTATCACACTACGCTATCACCCTACGCTATCACACTACGCTATCACCCTACGCTATCACCCTACGCTATCACCCTACGCTATCACACTACGCTATCACACTACGCTGTCACACTACGCTATCACACTACGCTATCACCCTACGCTGTCACACTACGCTATCACACTACGCTATCACCCTACGCTATCACACTACGCTATCACACTACGCTATCACCCTACGCTATCACACTACGCTATCACCCTACGCTATCACACTACGCTATCACACTACGCTGTCACACTACGCTATCACACTACGCTATCACACTACGCTATCACCCTACGCTATCACACTACGCTATCACACTACGCTATCACCCTACGCTATCACACTACGCTATCACACTACGCTATCACACTACGCTATCACCCTACGCTATCACCCTACGCTATCACACTACGCTATCACACTACGTTATCACACTACGCTATCACCCTACGCTATCACCCTACGCTGTCACACTACGCTGTCACCCTACGCTGTCACACTACGCTATCACACTGCGCTATCACACTGCGCTATCACACTGAGCTATCACCCTACGCTATCACACTACGCTATCACCCTACGCTATCACACTACGCTATCACCCTACGCTATCACACTACGCTATCACCCTACGCTATCACACTGCGCTATCACACTGCGCTATCACACTGCGCTATCACACTGCGCTATCACACTGCGCTATCACCCTACGCTATCACCCTACGCTATCACCCTACGCTATCACACTGCGCTATCACACTGCGCTATCACACTGCGCTATCACACTGAGCTATCACCCTACGCTATCACACTACGCTATCACCCTACGCTATCACACTGCGCTATCACACTACGCTATCACCCTACGCTATCACCCTACGCTATCACCCTACGCTATCACACTACGCTATCACACTGCGCTATCACACTGCGCTATCACCCTACGCTATCACCCTACGCTATCACCCTACGCTATCACACTACGCTATCACACTACGCTATCACCCTACGCTATCACACTACGCTATCACCCTACGCTATCACACTACGCTATCACCCTACGCTATCACACTGCGCTATCACACTGCGCTATCACCCTACGCTATCACCCTACGCTATCACCCTACGCTATCACACTACGCTATCACACTACGCTATCACCCTACGCTATCACACTACGCTATCACCCTACGCTATCACACTACGCTATCACCCTACGCTATCACACTGCGCTATCACACTGCGCTATCACCCTACGCTATCACCCTACGCTATCACCCTACGCTATCACACTACGCTATCACCCTACGCTATCACCCTACGCTATCACACTACGCTATCACACTACGCTATCACCCTACGCTATCACACTATGCTATCACACTACGTTAACGGACTAGAGGCCAACAGAGATGGAAATGAATAGTTGAAATAAAGTCGTTTGTTTTTGCGCACAAAAAGTATTCTCGTCGCTTGATAAACTTAAGATTCACAATTACAGGAATGATTGACATATTACGCCATACTCATTTATAATTAATAAACGATTGTTTTTGCTGAAATAATAATACGTTGAACTGCTTTGACGGCGTATTTTAATAAACCATGTTAAATGTGCAAAAAAACAACACGATTAACAGTTATAAATCGTTTATTTATAAAACGACTACCATTTATCTGTTTATTCATTTATATATTTTTTATTTTTTTTATTTTTATTTTCTGCAGGTTTTGTCCTCCACAACGCACCGGTCCTACCAGCCTCTGAAACCGGCGGCTAACCTGGTACCGATGAAGAGATGGGAGGAGCTACGGAAACAGGCCGTCTACGAGCAGCACGTAGAGAAGGTCTGACGGTTTATAGTTTTCTGCTTTTTTAGTATGTTTAATATTGCATGAAATTTAACTAACTAGTGCAAACTGCCCGTGCAAAATCAGTCTCTGTGTGTGTTTAGTAATTGTTGGTTTGGTGTGTTTGAGTGCTCATTGTTACAATTACACAGTAAAAGTTCAGTGACATTTTTATTTGTGCATGGTAGAAAGTAAATACTGATAAAGACATAATCTTTATGTTGGTTTAAATCAAAGCTCCACTTCACGACTTCAACTTCAACACATCTAGACGTGCACACAGCCCTCCCGTCCTCTACACTTTACATTGGCTTTCAGTGCTCTTTAGAATAGATTTTAAGATTTTGCTGGTAGTTTTTAAGACCCTAAATGGCCTGGCCCTGGAGAACTTAACTGAGGACTTAACTTTTATTTTACTTTTATTGCTTATGATTTTATCGGGTTAACTATAATAATCCTGCTTTGTGTGTGTGAGAGAGAGTGTGTCTGTGTGTGTGTGTGTGTGTGTGTGTGTGTGTGTGTATATAACGTTATACATGTATGTTGATTTCCTCTCTCTGTCTCTGTCTCAGGTGAGAAATGCCGAACATGAGGTCGACACCAACGGCCTCGAAACACCAGCGCATGTTAAAAACAATCTGAAGAAAGCCCAGGTACCT
This sequence comes from Semotilus atromaculatus, assembly GCA_031834385.1. Classification (NCBI taxonomy): domain Eukaryota; kingdom Metazoa; phylum Chordata; class Actinopteri; order Cypriniformes; family Leuciscidae; genus Semotilus; species Semotilus atromaculatus. The sequence continues at coordinate 67,676 of JAULUF010000160.1, read as the reverse complement.
GATTAATTAATATGTAAACAAGAATGTATTTTCCTGTCATCATTTACTTGCCCTCATGTTGTTCCAAACCTATGAGTTTCTTTCTTCTGCTGAACACAAAAGATGATATTTAGAAGAATGTCTGTAACCAAACAGTTGAACGTACTCCAATAATTAGGAGTCTATAAGTAGACACAAATTATTTAGTGAGCTCTATAACAGTTCTATTGCATCAGTGATGTTTTATGAAGTAACGTGGAGTAGATGAAATGCATGATAACAGTGTTTGTCTTCAGTTGCAGAAAGAAAAGATGGAAGAAATAGAGAGAGACAGTCTTCATCTGGCCACCAGACTTTCTGCTGTCGCTCGTTCTAAAGGACTGGTGGACAACTGGAACGATCGCCCAAAGCTCAGGTGTGTGTGTGTGTGTGTGTGTGTGTGTGTGTGTTTAGCTGGTTAACATACTAACTCAGTGAGGTGTTTATTTGAGCTGGGTTTCAGTGGTCGTTAAAATAAAACATTAAAAAATATTCTATTTCATTTGACATTTATTTTGAAGTAATGAAAATGTTATTTCTGTTATGTTATGATAATGTTATATATCTGGTTCTACAGTCCGAACACGCTGAAGAAGAAGCAGACGGTTCTTGAACTGACTCGAGAGAACGAGTGGATGGACCAGAAAATCCTAGAGCAGCAATCTGAGTACAGGAGGGAACTCTGGGAGGCGGACTGGGAGAAGGTCAAGGACAGAAGAGAAGATATCGGGCGCTACCCACGAGGAGAGACCAAACAGGTTTGATCCTAATTCACACTTTTAAAGGCGTAGCTAATCTCTTCTTCATTTACTCGCCTTCATCATGTGTCCAACCCTTCTGTGAAACACAATAACACACTGTTATGCCTGTGGGAAACATGTCATGTGGGTTTGAAATCGCATACGTATCAAAATGTTACTTGTTTTTACGTAAAATCATTAAATGGCTTCCTTCCGCTAAAATAAATAGTACCTGACCATAAACTCAGACTGATCTGATGAGCTTAAGGGAAACACTCAGTTTCAGTCAATCTCATGTTAATCTTGAGTACCTATAGAGTAGTATTGCATCCTTCATATCTCCAAAAAGTCTTTAGTTTTATTATATTTATAAAAGAAAGATAGGCTGTACCGAGTCTTTCTGGGAAAAAAAACGAGCGGGTGGAGCATATTACGCCATGTTAATTTATAATTAATAAACCATTGTTTTTGCTGAAATAAAAATACGTTTAACTGCTAATGTTAATAAAACTGCTTTGACGGTGTATTTTAATAAACCATGTTAATTGTGCAAAAAACAACACGATCAGCAGTTATAAAATGTATCTATTTATATATTTATTTGTATTTTCTGCAGGTTCCGTCCTCCACAACGCACCGGTCCTACCAGCCTCTGAAACCGGCGGCTAACCTGCTCCTGCAGAAGAGATGGGACGAGGCCGTCTACGTGCAGCACATAGACAAGGTCTGACGGGTTATAGTCTTCTGCTTTTTTAGTATGTTTAATATTGTGTGAAAATTTAACTAGTGCAAACTGCCCGTGCAAAATCAGTCTCTGTGTGTGTTTAGTAATTGTTGGTTTGGTGTGTTTGAGTGCTCATTGTTACAATTACACAGCAAAAGTCCAGTTATTTTTATTTGTGCATGGTAGAAAGTAAATACTGATACTGACATAATAACGTACAATAAATATGGAAAATGATGGCCGTGAATATAATATTCAGAAGTAAACATGTAGCTGACTTAATGTTTAGCTGACAGAGTGTTTATGTCAGAATGATTAAGTGTGTGAGAAAGTGTGTGTGTGTGTGTGTGTGTGTGTGTGTGTGTGTGTGTGTATACATGTATATATATATAACGTTATACATGTATGTTGATTTTCTCCCTCTCCCTCTGTCTCAGGTGAGAAAGTGTGTGTGTGTGTGTGTGTGTGTGTATACATGTATATATATATAACGTTATACATGTATGTTGATTTCCTCTCTCTGTCTCAGGTGAGAAAAGCCAAACCCGTGGTCGACACCAACGGCCTCGAAACCCCGGCATATCTGAAGAAAGTCCAGGTATCTGATTAATTCATATTTTCCTGTCATCATTTACTCGCCCTCATGTTGTTCCAAACCTGTATGAGTTTCTTTCTTCTGCTGAACACAAAAGATGATAATATTATGAAGTAACGTGGAGTAGATGAAATGCATGATAACAGTGTTTGTCTTCAGTTGCAGAAAGAAAGGATGAAGGAAAGAGAGCGAGACAGTCTTCTTCTGGCCACCAGACTTCCTCCTATCGCCCGTTCTGAAGGACTGGTGGACAAGAGGAACCATTTCCCACAGCTCAGGTGTGTGTGTGTGTGTCTGTGAGTGAGTGCTCAGACGTCAGTGTTTAGCTGGTTAACATAGTAACTCAGTGAGGTGTTTATTTGAACTGGGTTTCAGTACATGAACACATGTTTGTGAAAGCGGCGTCTGCATATTGCGTGTTCAGTCTATAGACGTGTTTCATTACGAAGTGCCATCGCCATCTACTGGCCTGACAGCAGAATCGCTGTAGTTAACTCGTTTCCGTGGATTCGTGTGAACAGGGATCGTTTTAAACCGAAGATCGTGATAAACACAAAGGAAGAACTTTTCCGTTTTTATAGTACATTGTTGTTGTCTAAAAGCACCCTTAGTGCTTTTTTATGTTTTAGTCATTTTTATTATTTAAAAAAATATACATCTATATAGTTTTTATACCTTTTTATTTAAATTTTAGTTTTGAGTTATTTTAGTGCATCAATGTAAGCCAAATAAAAGGAGAAATGTTCAGAACCTATCTAAAAGTTATTTATGTTTTATTTTATTTCATTTAGCGTTTATATATAAATAATGGAAGCTTGTTTTCTGCCACAGAATAAAACAATTTAAAAGATAATTGCACTTTTTATCTCAAAATTCGGACTTTATATCACGCTTTATATCACTCAGAATTGTGAGATAAAAAGTAGTACCTTTTTTATTCTGTGGCAGAAAAAAGCTTCATATATATATAAAATAAAAATAAAAAAGAAATTATTTAGATTTTTTTTTCCATATTTTAATATTTAATGATCTCTAGTTTGTAGATGGTGACTGTGGATGCGGCTGAAGACAGGGAAGATCTTTGAGGTACAGTAAGTAGGAACACAGTAAATATGTTAAGTAAGACTGTTCAACGAGTAATACAGTAAGACTGTTCAACGAGTGTGTGCAACACTGGAGCGCCACACAGCAACACAACAGACACATAACAAACTCCTCTCGCTGCTGTTTCACTGCCTTCAGGTGAGTTTAGTCTCTAAAATCACACACATAATACACACAACTAGCCTGGATGCTGCCCACCAAATTGCCAGTGCGGCTTTATACGATGATGGACAGATGATCTGCAGGTACGTAATCATCACGTCATCATAGAGCGTTTGGTTTGAACTGGTTTACAACTAAGATGACTGCAGCTGGAGAACTGAGACGTATAGATTCCGCTATCGCGTCTGTTGTAGAAGAAATCGACAGCGCATTAATTTTAAAAGACGAACAGAGAACTGCAATCAAGGCATTTGTCGATCGTCAAGATGTGTTTGCCGTCCTTCTTACAGGATTCGATACAACCATGAGTCGCTCAACATACGTCACTTACTGCGTTGCTCTGATTGGTTGTAGGTCTATCCAATTGAGTGCAGAGTTGGTGTTTTTTTCCTGGTTCAGTTAAAGTAGTGTTTCTCAACCTCTCCTGTAATTAGAGTAGGAATTAGTCAATTAATCAATTAGTCAACTACTCATTAAGCCTTTAATGAATTGAATCAGGTGTTCCATTTCAGGGTTAAAACAGAAACATGGCCTGTCAGGGGGTCCCTGCAGGAGAGGTTGAGAAACACTGGGTTAAAGTAACACTATGTAGCTTTTCAACCTTCATAATATATCTCCAAGACCCTTGTGATGGTACATCGACTTACAACAGGTTAAATGACACGTCTGCCATAGCCTGACGGTGTGTATCGCTTTTACTGGATCTATGTAACTTCGGGTTTCGGGTAGTAACCCGAGCACAAAAAGAACTACAAAATTCGACTGCTTTACGTCAAGCGTTACAATAGTCATTATTTTGTTTTTCTTCGTTTCTGATGTCGCAATACATCATACTTTCATGAAATCATGCAACATACTCTACCTTGTCTGTGGACATCGTTCATTCCACAGCCGGCGCTGATAAACACGAGTGTGTGTGCGACAGTAGGCGGACAATTCCACTTCCAACCAGTAGGGGGACCGCAGAGGAAAAGTTACTTGGTGTTGCTTTAAGACACGCCCCATAATCAAAGCCCTATGGAGCAGTATCTGACTAGAATATGAGTATGATGAAGTCAGGCTAACACACAACTGTTCCTGACACTTTTCTTACGTGTCATTGACACACGTCTGTTGAATATTTACACTTCAGAAACGCTAAAAAATAAACGTGTGAGAGCGTGTGATATGTAATGCTATAGCAAGATGTGACGATGCTACTGCAACACGCATCAGAGCATCTATTCATAAAGCCAACGTGCAAACTACTGCAAAAAGTGAAAGTAAGTCGCAGACGCTTAACACTAACACACAATCCTCATCATTAAAAGTAAAGAAACGAAATGATCGTGCTGTTGCCGCTCTCTCTTATTGCAGTCTTTGATTTTGAAATTAGCTGATCAATAAAATGCAGCACATCTGTTGCTTTCGGTGATGTGAACTCCATTAAATCTGCATATAGCGCGGGAATTGAAGATTTACACTCACCGGCCACTTTATTAGGTACCCCATGCTAGTAACGGGTTGGACCCCCTTTTGCCTTCAGAACTGCCTCAATTCTTCGTGGCATAGATTCAACAAGGTGCTGGAAGCATTCCTCAGGGAGTTTGGTCCATATTGACATGATGGCATCACACAGTTGCCGCAGATTTGTCGGCTGCACATCCATGGTGCGAATCTCCCGTTCCACCACATCCCAAAGATGCTCTATTGGATTGAGATCTGGTGACTGTGGAGGCCATTTGAGTACAGCGAACTCATTGTCATGTTCAAGAAACCAGTCTGAGATGATTCCAGCTTTATGACATGGCGCATTATCCTGCTGAAAGTAGCCATCAGAAGTTGGGTACATTGTGGTCATAAAGGGATGGACATGGTCAGCAACAATACTCAGGTAGGCTGTGGCGTTGCAACGATGCTCAATTGGTACCAAGGGGCCCAAAGAGTGCCAAGAAAATATTCCCCACACCATGACACCACCACCACCAGCCTGAACCGTTGATACAAGGCAGGATGGATCCATGCTTTCATGTTGTAGACGCCAAATTCTGACCCTACCATCCGAATGTCGCAGCAGAAATCGAGACTCATCAGACCAGGCAACGTTTTTCCAATCTTCTATTGTCCAATTTCGATGAGCTTGTGCAAATTGTAGCCTCAGTTTCCTGTTCTTAGCTGAAAGGAGTGGCACCCGGTGTGGTCTTCTGCTGCTGTAGCCCATCTGCCTCAAAGTTCGACGTACTGTGCGTTCAGAGATGCTCTTCTGCCCACCTTGGTTGTAACGGGTGGTTATTTGAGTCACTGTTGCCCTTCTATCAGCTCGAACCAGTCTGGCCATTCTCCTCTGACCTCTGGCATCAACAAGGCATTTCCGCCCACAGAACTGCCGCTCACTGGATGTTTTTTCTTTTTCGGACCATTCTCTGTAAACCCTAGAGATGGTTGTGCGTGAAAATCCCAGTAGATTAGCAGTTTCTGAAATACTCAGACCAGCCCTTCTGGCACCAACAATCATGCCACGTTCAAAGTCACTCAAATCACCTTTCTTCCCCATACTGATGCTCGGTTTGAACTGCAGGAGATTGTCTTGACCATGTCTACATGCCTAAATGCACTGAGTTGCCGCCATGTGATTGGCTGCTTAGAAATTAAGTGTTAAGGAGCAGTTGGACAGGTGTACCTAAAAAAGTGGCCGGTGAGTGTATATCCGGTTTTCAAAAATACATTTGTGACCAGGTTTAAATAGAATTGTTTTGATAAATCAGATAGCTTTCCGATCTGAGAAAACGCATGAAGTGGCCGGGTGTAAACAGCCCCTAGTGTGCATTCAAGTTCATCGTAATGTACAGCCAATAGATGTCAGCGCTACAATAGATGTAACACGGGTGTCCTTTAGTGCTGCTAGTGTAACGGACTTTTCAACAACTTTATTGAAAACGAACTTGTCTTGAGGAGCATGGAACCCAGGCAGAAATTTGATTTACATTTCTTTTTTAAATAAAGGCCTGTCTCTAATAAAAGCCTGTTACCTTCTGCAGTTTAGGTAAATAAAGGCCCCGGTTATTATTTCAGGAATTACGGTGTATTATACTGTATATTATACGCTACTCCAATGATACCGCTGAGAGACTAAGACAGGGACTTTATATATATATATAAAAATCTAAACAACATTTAGAAATTATTTTAATATTTAATGTTCTCTTGTTCGTAGATGATGACCGTGGATGCAGCGGAAGACAGGAAGCGGGCGATCGGAGACGAAGCACAGAGAGGGAGTCCATATAGGTGGTTCATGGGTGAATTGGGTTGACAAATACCCATTATTTTAATGGCAAGTGGGCCTTTTGCAATTACCCCCGTGTCCTGGACGCATCCCTACCCACTTGTCCCGGAATAGGAGGTATTCGGACACCTTTAGGGGGCGACACTGAGCTGAACCCCCCCAAACTCCCACTCCCCCCTCCTTACACCACTCCCAAGCCACGCTCTCGTCCCACGAACGTGCTAGAGTGACGGGACGTGGGACGGGGGGACAGGGGGACGGGGGACAGGGGGACGTGGGACGGGGGACGGGCGGACGTGGGACGGGGGGACAGGGGGACGGGGGACAGGGGGACGGGGGACGGGGGGACAGGGGGACGGGGGACGTGGGACGGGGGGACAGGGGGACGGGGGACAGGGGGACAGGGGGGACGGGGGACGGGGGACGGGGGGACAGGGGGACGGGGGACGTGGGACGGGGGACGGGGGGACGGGGGGACAGGGGGACGGGGGACAGGGGGACGTGGGACGGGGGACGGGGGGACGGGGGAACGGGGGACGTGGGGGACGGGGGACCGTGGGACGGGGGGACGGGACGGAACCAGACAAATACGTGGGTTCGTGGGACGGGGCGTGGCTTAGAGGTCGGGGGGGTCAATGGGACATTTGGTCACTATGGTGGGCAATCGGACAAATACGTGGGTTCGGGGGACGGGGGCGTGGCTTAGAGGTCAGGGGGGGGGGTCAATGGGACATTTGGTCACTATGGTGGGCAATCGGACAAATACGTGGGTTCGGGGGACGGGGGCGTGGCTTAGAGGTCGGGGGGGTCAATGGGACATTTGGTCACTATGGTGGGCAATCGGACAAATACGTGGGTTCGGGGGACGGGGGCGTGGCTTAGAGGTCAGGGGGGGGGTCAATGGGACATTTGGTCACTATGGTGGGCAATCGGACAAATACGTGGGTTCGTGGGACGGGGGCGTGGCTTAGAGGTCGGGGGGGTCAATGGGACATTTGGTCACTATGGTTGGCAATCGGACAAATACGTGGGTTCGGGGGACGGGGGCGTGGCTTAGAGGTCAGGGGGGGGGTCAATGGGACATTTGGTCACTATGGTGGGCAATCGGACAAATAGTGGGTTCGTGGGACGGGGGCGTGGCTTTGAGGTCGGGGGGGGTCAATGGGACATTTGGTCACTATGGTGGGCAATCGGACAAATAGTGGGTTCGTGGGACGGGGGCGTGGCTTAGAGGTCAGGGGGGGGGTCAATGGGACATTTGGTCACTATGGTGGGCAATCGGACAAATACGTGGGTTCGTGGGACGGGGCGTGGCTTAGAGGTCGGGAGGGGTCAATGGGACATTTGGTCACTATGGTGGGCAATCGGACATACGTGGGTTCGTGGGACGGGGGCGTGGCTTAGAGGTCGGGGGGGGGGGAGGGGTCAACGGGACATTTGGCCGCTATAGTGACCAATCGGACAAATAGTGGGTTCGTGGGACGGCGGCGTGGCTTAGAGGTCGGGGGGGTCAATGGGACATTTGGTCACTATGGTGGGCAATCGGACATACGTGGGTTCGTGGGACGGGGGCGTGGCTTAGAGGTCGGGGGGGGGGAGGGGTCAACGGGACATTTGGCCGCTATAGTGACCAATCGGACAAATAGTGGGTTCGTGGGACGGGGGCGTGGCTTAGAAGTCGGGGGGGGTCAATGGGACATTTGGTCACTATGGTGGGCAATCGGACAAATACGTGGGTTCGGGGGACGGGGGCGTGGCTTAGAGGTCGGGGGGGGGTCAATGGGACATTTGGTCACTATGGTGGGCAATCGGACAAATACGTGGGTTCGGGGGACGGGGGCGTGGCTTAGAGGTCAGGGGGGGGTCAATGGGACATTTGGTCACTATGGTGGGCAATCGGACAAATACGTGGGTTCGTGGGACGGGGGCGTGGCTTAGAGGTCGGGGGGGTCAATGGGACATTTGGTCACTATGGTGGGCAATCGGACAAATACGTGGGTTCGGGGGACGGGGGCGTGGCTTAGAGGTCGGGGGGGTCAATGGGACATTTGGTCACTATGGTGGGCAATCGGACAAATACGTGGGTTCGGGGGACGGGGGCGTGGCTTAGAGGTCAGGGGGGGGGTCAATGGGACATTTGGTCACTATGGTGGGCAATCGGACAAATAGTGGGTTCGTGGGACGGGGGCGTGGCTTAGAGGTCGGGGGGGGTCAATGGGACATTTGGTCACTATGGTGGGCAATCGGACATACGTGGGTTCGTGGGACGGGGGCGTGGCTTAGAGGTCGGGGGGGGGGGGGGGTCAACGGGACATTTGGCCGCTATAGTGACCAATCGGACAAATAGTGGGTTCGTGGGACGGCGGCGTGGCTTAGAGGTCGGGGGGGTCAATGGGACATTTGGTCACTATGGTGGGCAATCGGACATACGTGGGTTCGTGGGACGGGGGCGTGGCTTAGAGGTCGGGGGGGGGGAGGGGTCAACGGGACATTTGGCCGCTATAGTGACCAATCGGACAAATAGTGGGTTCGTGGGACGGGGGCGTGGCTTAGAAGTCGGGGGGGGTCAATGGGACATTTGGTCACTATGGTGGGCAATCGGACAAATACGTGGGTTCGTGGGACGGGGCGTGGCTTAGAGGTCGGGGGGGAGGGGGGGTCAATGGGACATTTGGTCACTATGGTGGGCAATCGGACATTCGTGGGACGGGGGCGTGGCTTAGAGGTCGGGGGGGGTGTCAATGGGACATTTGGTCACTATGGTGGGCAATCGGACATACGTGGGTTCGTGGGACGGGGGCGTGGCTTGGGAGTGGTGGAGGGAGGGGGGAGTGGGAGTTTGGGGGGGTTCAGCTCAGTGTCGCCCCCTAAAGGTGTCTGAATACCTCCTATTCAGGGACAAGTGGGTAGGGATCCTAGGACACTGGGGTAATTGCAAAAGGCCCACTTGCCACCTATATGGACTACTCTGTAGAGTCACACAAGCAAATGTGTTTCACATCTGTAATGCCCACTCTCTCTCTCTCACACACACACACACACACACACTCCTACAACAGGTAATTGAGGGCTGTGTGTAATCGTGAGTGTGATGTCTGGGGATCAGTTCGAGCACACGTGACACTTCTACATATATTTAAATGTAGTTTAAACTACAGCTGTATTTTCCATCCTTTCCATGCTAATGGGATTTTTGATTAAATGCAATATACTTTCACATATGTATTAACTCGTTATTTCATCTGACTCCATATATAAAAGAGTTTTTATTGCTGTCTGTGTCATCATTAAACGTTAGCGAGTGTTTGACTATTCCTTTTAACTCCAATGAAAATAATGTTAAAGTCAGTTAGAATAATCAAATGTGACAATTTATTATGTCAGGTAAATGTATCATGCCAATTTCATAATCAGTTCAAAGATAATCAATACAATAACACCGAATGCTCTAGAATAAGAGAAAGATGCAAACCCAACATTTTAATAAATACATGAGGCTGAGTTTTGGAGACTCAACCTCACGGGCTCTCTGAATTACAGAAAAGGCCTCGAGTTTCTCACTGCAGTCCATTAAATAGCCAGAATGTTTTCACATGGAAAACCTGCTAATTTGCATTAAGAAGATACACCTCTTTTGGGGGTAGGGGAGAAAGACCATTTGCCTAGAGTCCACCTTCCTTTGTGTCAGTTATCTTCTTAACTTCTAGAAAAGCCTTATTAGCTTTAGTTTTACTTATTTAGTAATGAGACAGTTGTACCAATCACCCTGAGACCTTTAGAATGATACTAAACACATTCCTTAAAGGTGCAAAACGCAAGTCTCTGAGTTTTTGCAGAACTACACCCCCCTCTGGCGACAAGCGAAACTGCAACCAGAGTGGTGGCACTAGACAAAATTTTTCTTTTCTTTACTTTACGTGGAGTTTGCGTTGGGGTTTGGAATGGACTACAAGCCGGTCTCTTTGAATCCATCTTCTACCTTTGACGCACGAGTTGTCTTCGCTGATGCGGAGAATGGCGGCTTATACACAAACCTGCGAGACATGGCCTGGTGAGCGTGAACGCGCATGACGTCACGCCCAGTCTCAAATTCGAGCCCGAATCCCTCTTATATATTTTACTGTACAGGATTATAGAGGCAATCTCAGTGAGCAGAGAAGGGCTCATTCAGCACATCAGGCAGTTCTTTAAGCATGTATAGGATAGAAAAACAGGTATTTTTAACATGAAAAGTTGCGCAATGCACCTTTAATGATCATCATTCACATTAAAACCATATGTATTCGTGTGTTTTAGTTGTCTCTGAAAGAATGGTGTGGATGAGGTGAGACTTTTGTCTCAAAGGAAGAGGTCAAATGTTGATTTCCAGCTTCAACCACCCATTTCAGCCTTACACCAGTGTGTTTGGGTTGTAAACTTGATCAGACGTATTTTCAACATGTTCTTGAGGGTTTTTCCACGTAGCCTTGAACAGTGTGTGTACAATAAACACACACACACACACACACACAGTGCTGGGCAGACACTTACAACTCGTACATCACAGGATGAAAACTAGTTAGTAATGTAATCTATTACACATTTCAGGTAATCACTTATTTTTGTCAACTCCCATTTGAATGGGATTATCTACTAAAGCAACAAATACTAAAACAATAATTGTTGAAAATCAACTAAATGAAGCACATTAAACATTACAAGCTGAGGTTTGTGAAGGAACTGCAGGGGTTCACGAGTTAATGAAAAGCTAATGAAGCATAAATGTGTCTGAGAGTGTGTGTGAGTGGAAAAGTGTGTGTGTGCGCCTGCCTCTTGACTTGTACAATTCCAGCAAAAGAATATTTAAAAGCAAAATATTTACTGTCAGTTTGTGAACAGTAAGTAATACGCAACCAATACAAAACTAGTCTCAATTCTAACTATTATAAAATGTAGTAATATCCAATTACAATATAATTTTTAGAATCAGATTATGTAATCCAGCCCCGTTTAAAACGCATTTTATATGAATCTCTTTATCACATTGATGTATTCGATTTAATTATTTAAAACCGTCAAGATGTTTGAAGTAAAATTTTAAGCAAAATTGTGAACAATGAGCAAAACATGACAAATAACGGAGAGCAGAGATTGAAACACTCAGTTGAGTTTGACGGCATCTTTAATAGAAAACAGTAAAGCGGTTTTACAAGCCGACACACTTCGCCATGACAGAGCTAGCATGTTTAGCTAGCTTTAAATAGCCTATATACAAGCAACAGATTCAGTGTAACAACTGTGATGCGGCCCCTTGCTGGACGAGAACGGGGGGAGGAATCAGTGAAAGAGTTTAATAGTGCAGACGATCTCCAGTGACACACCGGAGCAGAACCGCCAGAGGCTAACCGGACCCGCCAGAGGCTAACCGGACCCAGGAGAGGCTTTAGCCTTGCTCCTGCGGTTCTTGGCGGATCGAACTTCCGCCATGAGATCCGTGAGATACTTGATTTCCCGACTGATGGATTCTGCTTTCTCCGCCAGCTCGCGGTTCCTCTTCTCCAGGTCGGCGCACTCGTGGGACAGAACCTCCTGCTCGGCCCGCTTCTTCTGCCGGTACCGGGTCGCGGCCGTTTTGTTCTGCTCCATCTTCTTCAGCTTCTTCTCCACTACTTTAGGAGCGCCGGGAACGGCCTTCACGCGGCCTGTGACGACTGGATCCGGGTCGGTTCTGGAGTAGGGTTTGGTTCTGGAGGATCCGGCGCGGTTCGGATCGGGTTGGTGAGTCGGGGACTCAGACACGGAGATCCCGCTATCGCTGTCGGAGGAGTCGTCGGTGCCGCTCGCCTCCTCTTTCGGGCTCAGAACCACTATGATGTGAGATGGACTCAGACTCAGCATGATCCCGGGAGCCGGAAGCACGGACACTTCACTTCCCAGATCCAACGTGTCGGCGGGATCGGGCTCGGATTTGATCTCGACGGGTGTTTCCGACGGTTCTGGGACGGGGAGGTCGAGGGTCAGCGCCAGACCCAGATCTGAAGAGCAGAACGGGAGGGAGTCCAGGTCCAGATCCATGTCAGTATCCAGGCAGGCCAGCAGATCTTCTGGAGAACTGGGCGGCTCGTCCGAGTCACATGACCCGATCAGGGAATCCAGGTCCAAGTCACTTAGGTCTAATTTCTCCGTCATCCAATCCATGCCAGAAAACACATCGCCTGTGAGAGAGAATATTCATATTAATGTGATGCATATAAGTTTATCGAATTCGTCCAGAGTGTGTGTGTGCGCAGTGAAGCCATCCAGTGTGTGCGTGTGTGCAGTGAAGTCATCCAGTGTGTGCGTGTGTGTGTGTGTGTGCAGTGAAGTCATTCAGTGTGTGTGTGCAGTGAAGTCATCCAGTGTGTGTGTGTGTGTGTGTGTGTGTGCAGTGAAGTCATTCAGTGTGTGTGTGCAGTGAAGTCATCCAGTGTGTGTGTGTGTGTGTGCAGTGAAGTTGTCACCTTTACTCTGCTCTGGCTCAGATGGAGTCCAGGAGAGCGACTGCAGCTCTTTACACCCTACAGAAGCGTGAGGAGAGGGAGAGAGGGGCGAGAGACACGAGGAAGAGGAGAGGGGTGAGGAAGACCCCGCAGAGAGAGAGCGCTCCTCGTCTTCGTCCAGCAGGGGCCCGAAGGGGTCAGCCGTCAGAGATGAGGGCCCCAGGATCAGGGCCTCCACACTCAGAGACATGGCACACGCTCAGAGTGTGATGATGATGATGATGAAGGGGTTCGAGTGAGTGTGTGTCTGTGAACGCGGTGGTTATGCTGTCTACAGCAGCAGAGCTGTGTGTGGAGGACACGAGAGACCTGAAACACAACATCACGGCGTTAGGGACCGAACGAGGCTCTTACATCTCACTGTACAATCAACACTTCAGAGGGAATGAGAACCTAAACTTATTCAGACACGTCAACATCTCTCACATCACCAGTTGTGTTAATCCTGAAGCTAGATCACCAGAACATGGTAATACAATGATAAGTTTTGTCCGTCCTTCTGTTAGACTCTCACACGCGAGTTATGTTGAATATCTGTCAGCTGTTAAATTAAACTACACTATTAGATAATACCAGTTTAGCTCAACCAGTGACCAAGCAATGCTTCATGTTGTTCAGTCTGTGTGTAAAAAGAGCATTAGCAGTTACAGAAAAAACACTGAAGAAAACATGATCCGCTCAAAGTGTCAGAATAAATGTTACTGATAGTCACTGTATGAAGAATTTTAGGGTATAATACGTCAGTTTACTTTATTTTGATACCCTTACTTACATAGTGAAAATGATATGATACCCTTACATAAAAAATTATATCTGGTGATTGAATTTTTAGTTTGACTGTAAATAATGTTTTTAAGCTTAAAGACCAATAATCTTATGAGTATTCTAGTAACTTAGAGAATGGACAATATTTGGGAGGAAACGGCATTCACACACTAGTAATCGCGTAGTCAAATAAAGTTCAATGGCAACAGGTTTCCTGAGGCATCTCTGAGGTGGGGAACACTTAAATGTTCATTACTTATTTAAACGTTGCATATTTGAACACAGTACTATGACCTCAGTAGATGAATGCAGGCGTTTCTCAAAGGTTAACTTTTCTATGAAGTTTTTTTTTATTTATTTTTTTTTAGTAGAACTGGTTCTCAATTCCCCACCCTTGCTGTAGGGAAGATTTAACCAGTGATTATCAGCACAATAAACCAGTTTATCCAGTCTCTAAACTGCCTTAAGGAATTTAAGCTTATCCCATTAAAATAAAAACCTACACACATTTACTTCCCCCAATATTTACCAACCCTAGACTCCTCCTACTTACAACTATATTTAACCCAGTTAGTAAAGCGCCTCTAGGCGGTAATTTATCCGCCCTTCATGACAACATTTCCTAATATGGTCATAAGAACCGGTAAACCCCGCCCCCTGGTTCCTGCAAATGACGTGTCCCTGACGACCTCACGCCATTTCCAGCGCTCACTATGGGGCCGCGGTCACGAGGAAAAGAGCGCGCGCGCCATTTTGTGGTGCCACGTTGTCCTTAAAAAGTCCCGATTGTTTATTTTATGGATTAGCGCGTGTCAGTCTGTCAAAACAAAACGGACGAATCGAAACAAACGGAGATCGTTTGAGAACACACTATAGTCAGCAACACCTTATTGTTGAACGTCAAACTGGGTTAGTTTAATAAATACAACAGCTTTTCAAAAGTTGGACGAGTTTATGACAATCCGTATTATTATACCACTACATCAAACGTCAAGAGATGAGATATACTTACGCCATTTTGCCAAATAGAGCCAGTGCACTTGACCTCTGCACTGCCGGATTTGCCGCCGCGTATGTAGCCGCTGCAAGCCGCTAAACTGCCATGATTCCCGCGGGAGAGATCAGTGTGTGCGGAGAGACCAGAGCGTGGGAGACAGAAAACGTAGTAACGGCGGCGCTTCCGCTTATATACTCACACATCACACCCACACTGTGACCTTCCGTCGCACCCTGCTCTGCTCGTGTCACTCCGCCTGTGTCTGGATGCTGATTGGTTTATGAACCTGTCAATATCCAGCAAACAAATAGTACCTATATTTTAACGTTCTCTTTTTTCTTCTTTTTTTTTTCAATTACAGACACGTACAATGCAAAAAAAAGGCATTGTAAATACAGTTCATAATGTATAAAACAAATAATAACGTCAAAATGAACATGTATGCCTATTATTAACGTTCTTATGTAGATCATGTGGTGAAAAACGAAGTCTAGCGCCTACTTGCAGCCAGACTCATTATCAGTACTTCAAGTGTGTCAATGATTAGTTAACTTGAAATGTGCTATTTTGAAACAACTAATATTGTACTTTGTATATTTTAGTTGTAATTAAATTGTAGTAAAGCATAACTTTAATTGTATTTAGTGTACTTTTGTGTTCTAAATTGGACCAATTTCAAGTATACTTGAAATATTATATTATACATTATACAAGTATATTATTATTGTATTATTAAGTATATTATTGTATACTTGGCTTATTCCAAATACTACAAATTGCATACTTTGTCTTCAATAACAAATGCATATTATTAGACAAATAAAACTGAATTTTCACTTCAAGTATATTTTTTTGAAAATATACTAAAGTAGGCTACAATTATTGTTACTTGTGTGTTAAAGGTTGTATTGTGAAAATAGGTAAAAGCATGATGCTAATATACTTTTAATATGTTTAAAGATAGTAAATTTTTTTACAATAGTAAATTTTTTTACAATAGATAGTAACAAATTTGGTTAGTGTACTGAGCTCAGACAGGGAACAGAAGGGTATCAGGGCTAAACTAAATCGATAATAAAAATAAATAACTGATTTAAAAGTGATTTATATATATATATATATATATATATATATATATATATATATATAGCCAAGAGAGGTTGGCAGATAATTCCTACTTTAAATGATCATTCCTGTTCGTATGCTCAGATTATTCATTATGGACTGGAGAAAGAATGGCATTAAAATACACATGAAATTAAATCAAACAGCAATTTAATTTCAGGAAAAAGTTTTTATTAATATTTGACACTTTTGCAAACATACATCATAGGTGAGCGAGGCACAACCTAACGCAGAGCTAGATGTAACACACTTGTTTTAAATACTTGTAATAATTTAAATAATAATGATTATGTTTTGAACTATGCTGTATTGCTGTGTTTTGTGGTGTTTGTTGTCAAACTCATAAATGTGTTTATGAAAAACATAATAATTGTATTTTGGGAATTTTTTTTAGTTTGTCTTGTATATTTTTTGGATTAGATCAGATAACATATAAGCGGTCATATGGTCATGCTGTACCCCATGGGGCATGTTGTCACATTTCACTTCCATTCTTTAATAATTGTACTGGACGTGTGAAATTAATGCAGGAAAAAATAAAAATACTCAGAACCCTACGTCTATAAACAATAGTTTGAGTAAATGTTTAAAAATGTTCTAATAAAAAAATATACAAGACTAAAGCCTGTTTTATGCTTCTGCGTCGAATCGACGGCGTACCCCTCTCCGACCCCTACGCCGTAGCTCGACGTGCACCTCCAAAAAATTGTAATTACGCGTCGTTAACTACTAATTCTCTGTGATGCTCTTTGAGGTGGTGACCATAGACCTGCATTATATGACTGACAGACAAGAACGGTTTGACTTAAAAATATCACAATTGAAACTGCGGAAACAAAGACAGCTACATCTTGGATGCCCTTTTGAGGTAAGCTAAAACATACCAAAAATTCATTTGAAAGTGAACTATCCCTTTAATTTATTTAGTTTCATATCCCTTCTGAGAGCAGTTTATCCCTCATGGCCGTCAGCTCCGTCAGCCCGGCCTCACTGTGTCACGCCACCGCACAGATCTGCAGCGCGAATTTGCTCTTTGCCTCTTTCTTGAACTTTTGTGAATCTTTATCAGTAAAGAATACATCCATCCCGAGTGCGAATCCCTGAATCAGCCCTGAGGATTTGTTCATCACACCGAGAGCCCCGGCCGTCCCGCCCGTGACCTCGACTAGCCTCACGACCTCTGCAGACTTCACGCTCCCTCTCAGTTTCTCCATCTCTACGTTGACATCACTCAAGTGACTCTCGACGTCGTTCATCTCGTTTTGGTACTCTTTCAAGATCGATTCCACCTTTTTGCCGACCTGATTTTTTTTCACTTTATTGGTGATGGCGGCCAATGCGCCGGTGACCCCGCCGGCGGCCGCGACCCCGACCCCGAGCACGGCGACCACGGCGACCTTCTGTCCTGACGAAAATTTTCTTTTAGCCTTTTTAATGTTAAACCCCCAGGATACACACACGAAATGGGCATTTTAAACGATAAACTGACACAAAGACATTTGAATATGTGTATATGGTCCTCCTTCCTCACATTCGTAAACACTGACTCGGTACTTCCGCCGACGCGTGACCTTTTCAACGTAATTATGTATTACGTGAGTCACGAACGCGCATCACAGAACAGAGCAAGGCCAGCATTTGTGCTTATAAAACTTAAACTTTTTTATTTATTTGTGAAATGCCGATGGTTTGTCTAGATAAGACCCTTATTCATCGTCTGGTGTCGTTTAAAGCCCTTTGAAGCTGCACTGAAACTGTCATTTGGACCTTGAACCGTTTGGGTCCTGTTGAAGTCCATTATATGGAGAAAAATCCTGGAATGTTTTCATCAAAAACCTTCATTTCTTTTTCGACTGAAGAAAGAAAGACATGGACATCTGGGATGACATGAGGGTGAGAAAATTATCAGCAAAAGTTTTTTTTTAAAGTGAACTAATCCTTTAAGCATATCGTTGTCGTGCAAACGTACCCTAAGCTCTCAAAAAATTCAACAAGTTGTAGTTACGAGTTCTACGAGGACATTAACGCTTTTTACAAGAAGTTGGAATCTCACAATCATGGTAATATGTTATGGTGTGAAATTATGTCCCCTTTCAAGGGCTCAAAAACGATGTTTGGAAATCGCACATACAGTGTCAACCCTAATTAAAAGAGTTTGACATGTTTACAGGAATCCACTCGTCTGACCGGTTCAGCTGGACCCGATCAATCATCTGTCTATCACTGCAGAAAATCTGTCACTTTCAATACACAAATCAAAAGCTTGAACTTTCATGAATATCCTGATAATCAATAAAGATTACAGATTCTGTCACCTTCCAGGGCTCTTGAGCGCATTGCCTCGATCGAGTCGCTGGTTGAGGAGGAGCAGAAAACAGATCTGTAAAACTGTAAAACAGATCAGAAATCATTCACAACCACGAAGATCCTGAACTTCAAAGAAACATCGGCCCGATCAACTAAAGCTAAAAACACTGATCAAAGCAGCGTTTCTAATGTACAAACTCAACTTTTTTATGGCATTAGGAATTCTATAAATTTGATTAAAGAACAAGTGTTCCATATGGGTGAAACTCGAATAATTAGAATATCGTGCAAAAGTTCATGTATATTTCAGTAATTCAAATTAAAAGGTGAAACTAATATATTTAACTATATACATATGCATGATTATACTTTTCAGAGGGCTGACATTTCTGTATTTAAAATATTTTATTTTTAAATTGATTTCATGTAATATTCTAATTTTCTGAGATTTTGAATTTGGGGTTTTCATAAGCTGTCAGCCATAATCATCAAAATGATTACTTTTGCACGATATTCAAATATTTCGAGTTTCACCTGTAGAACCTCATTAAACTTTTTATTTTCTATGAGTCGAAACACAGACATTAATGCCAGTGGAAAAACATGTTTAAATTGTTTATGAAATGTAAATTTTTAGGTTTAGAGTACCAGTCGAATCACTTACGTTGGCCATCTTCTGTAGATGTGTGTTGTCGAGGTCTTGTTTCTGTAGATGTCTGATGCTCGAGGTCTTGTTTCTGTAGATGTGTGTTGTCGAGGTCTTGTTTCTGTAGATGTGTGTTGTCGAGGTCTTGTTTCTGTAGATGTCTGATGCTCGAGGTCTTGTTTCTGTAGATGTGTGTTGCTCGAGGTCTTGTTTCTGTAGATGTGTGTTGTCGAGGTCTTGTTTCTGTAGATGTGTGTTGTCGAGGTCTTGTTTCTGTAGATGTGTGTTGCTCGAGGTCTTGTTTCTGTAGATGTGTGTTGTCGAGGTCTTGTTTCTGTAGATGTGTGTTGTCGAGGTCTTGTTTCTGTAGATGTGTGTTGTCGAGGTCTTGTTTCTGTAGATGTGTGTTGTCGAGGTCTTGTTTCTGTAGATGTGTGTTGTCGAGGTCTTGTTTCTGTAGATGTGTGTTGTCGAGGTCTTGTTTCTGTAGATGTCTGATGCTCGAGGTCTTGTTTCTGTAGATGTGTGTTGCTCGAGGTCTTGTTTCTGTAGATGTGTGTTGCTCGAGGTCTTGTCTCTGTAGATGTGTGTTGCTCGAGGTCTTGTTTCTGTAGATGTGTGTTGTCGAGGTCTTGTCTCTGTAGATGTGTGTTGTCGAGGTCTTGTCTCTGTAGATGTGTGTTGTCGAGGTCTTGTCTCTGTAGATGTGTGTTGTCGAGGTCTTGTTTCTGTAGATGTGTGTTGTCGAGGTCTTGTTTCTGTAGATGTCTGATGCTCGAGGTCTTGTTTCTGTAGATGTCTGATGCTCGAGGTCTTGTTTCTGTAGATGTGTGTTGTCGAGGTCTTGTTTCTGTAGATGTGTGTTGTCGAGGTCTTGTTTCTGTAGATGTGTGTTGTCGAGGTCTTGTTTCTGTAGATGTGTGTTGTCGAGGTCTTGTTTCTGTAGATGTGTGTTGCTCGAGGTCTTGTTTCTGTAGATGTGTGTTGTCGAGGTCTTGTTTCTGTAGATGTGTGTTGTCGAGGTTTTGTTTCTGTAGATGTGTGTTGTCGAGGTCTTGTCTCTGTAGATGTGTGTTGTCGAGGTCTTGTTTCTGTAGATGTGTGTTGTCGAGGTCTTGTTTCTGTAGATGTGTGTTGTCGAGGTCTTGTTTCTGTAGATGTGTGTTGTCGAGGTCTTGTTTCTGTAGATGTGTGTTGTCGAGGTCTTGTTTCTGTAGATGTGTGTTGTCGAGGTCTTGTTTCTGTAGATGTCTGATGCTCGAGGTCTTGTTTCTGTAGATGTGTGTTGTCGAGGTCTTGTTTCTGTAGATGTGTGTTGTCGAGGTCTTGTTTCTGTAGATGTGTGTTGCTCGAGGTCTTGTTTCTGTAGATGTGTGTTGCTCGAGGTCTTGTTTCTGTAGATGTGTGTTGCTCGAGGTCTTGTTTCTGTAGATGTGTGTTGTCGAGGTCTTGTTTCTGTAGATGTGTGTTGCTCGAGGTCTTGTTTCTGTAGATGTGTGTTGCTCGAGGTCTTGTTTCTGTAGATGTGTGTTGCTCGAGGTCTTGTTTCTGTAGATGTGTGTTGCTCGAGGTCTTGTTTCTGTAGATGTGTGTTGCTCGAGGTCTTGTTTCTGTAGATGTGTGTTGCTCGAGGTCTTGTTTCTGTAGATGTGTGTTGCTCGAGGTCTTGTTTCTGTAGATGTGTGTTGTCGAGGTCTTGTTTCTGTAGATGTGTGTTGCTCGAGGTCTTGTTTCTGTAGATGTGTTGTCGAGGTCTTGTTTCTGTAGATGTGTGTTGCTCGAGGTCTTGTTTCTGTAGATGTGTGTTGCTCGAGGTCTTGTTTCTGTAGATGTGTGTTGCTCGAGGTCTTGTTTCTGTAGATGTGTGTTGTCGAGGTCTTGTTTCTGTAGATGTGTTGTCGAGGTCTTGTTTCTGTAGATGTGTGTTGTCGAGGTCTTGTTTCTGTAGATGTGTGTTGTCGAGGTCTTGTCTCTGTAGATGTGTGTTGTCGAGGTCTTGTCTCTGTAGATGTGTGTTGTCGAGGTCTTGTCTCTGTAGATGTGTGTTGTCGAGGTCTTGTTTCTGTAGATGTGTGTTGTCGAGGTCTTGTTTCTGTAGATGTCTGATGCTCGAGGTCTTGTTTCTGTAGATGTCTGATGCTCGAGGTCTTGTTTCTGTAGATGTGTGTTGTCGAGGTCTTGTTTCTGTAGATGTGTGTTGTCGAGGTCTTGTTTCTGTAGATGTGTGTTGTCGAGGTCTTGTTTCTGTAGATGTGTGTTGTCGAGGTCTTGTTTCTGTAGATGTGTGTTGCTCGAGGTCTTGTTTCTGTAGATGTGTGTTGTCGAGGTCTTGTTTCTGTAGATGTGTGTTGTCGAGGTTTTGTTTCTGTAGATGTGTGTTGTCGAGGTCTTGTCTCTGTAGATGTGTGTTGTCGAGGTCTTGTTTCTGTAGATGTGTGTTGTCGAGGTCTTGTTTCTGTAGATGTGTGTTGTCGAGGTCTTGTTTCTGTAGATGTGTGTTGTCGAGGTCTTGTCTCTGTAGATGTGTGTTGTCGAGGTCTTGTTTCTGTAGATGTGTGTTGCTCGAGGTCTTGTTTCTGTAGATGTGTGTTGTCGAGGTCTTGTTTCTGTAGATGTGTGTTGTCGAGGTCTTGTTTCTGTAGATGTGTGTTGTCGAGGTCTTGTTTCTGTAGATGTGTGTTGTCGAGGTCTTGTCTCTGTAGATGTGTGTTGTCGAGGTCTTGTTTCTGTAGATGTGTGTTGTCGAGGTCTTGTTTCTGTAGATGTGTGTTGTCGAGGTCTTGTCTCTGTAGATGTGTGTTGTCGAGGTCTTGTTTCTGTAGATGTGTGTTGTCGAGGTCTTGTTTCTGTAGATGTGTGTTGTCGAGGTTTTGTTTCTGTAGATGTGTGTTGTCGAGGTCTTGTTTCTGTAGATGTGTGTTGTCGAGGTCTTGTTTCTGTAGATGTGTGTTGTCGAGGTCTTGTTTCTGTAGATGTGTGTTGTCGAGGTCTTGTTTCTGTAGATGTCTGATGCTCGAGGTCTTGTTTCTGTAGATGTGTGTTGTCGAGGTCTTGTTTCTGTAGATGTGTGTTGTCGAGGTCTTGTTTCTGTAGATGTGTGTTGCTCGAGGTCTTGTTTCTGTAGATGTGTGTTGCTCGAGGTCTTGTTTCTGTAGATGTGTGTTGTCGAGGTCTTGTTTCTGTAGATGTGTGTTGCTCGAGGTCTTGTTTCTGTAGATGTGTGTTGCTCGAGGTCTTGTTTCTGTAGATGTGTGTTGCTCGAGGTCTTGTTTCTGTAGATGTGTGTTGTCGAGGTCTTGTTTCTGTAGATGTGTGTTGCTCGAGGTCTTGTTTCTGTAGATGTGTGTTGCTCGAGGTCTTGTTTCTGTAGATGTGTGTTGCTCGAGGTCTTGTTTCTGTAGATGTGTGTTGTCGAGGTCTTGTTTCTGTAGATGTCTGATGCTCGAGGTCTTGTTTCTGTAGATGTGTGTTGCTCGAGGTCTTGTTTCTGTAGATGTGTGTTGCTCGAGGTCTTGTTTCTGTAGATGTGTGTTGTCGAGGTCTTGTTTCTGTAGATGTGTGTTGCTCGAGGTCTTGTTTCTGTAGATGTGTGTTGCTCGAGGTCTTGTTTCTGTAGATGTGTGTTGTCGAGGTCTTGTTTCTGTAGATGTGTGTTGTCGAGGTCTTGTTTCTGTAGATGTGTGTTGCTCGAGGTCTTGTTTCTGTAGATGTGTGTTGCTCGAGGTCTTGTTTCTGTAGATGTGTGTTGCTCGAGGTCTTGTTTCTGTAGATGTGTGTTGTCGAGGTCTTGTTTCTGTAGATGTGTGTTGTCGAGGTCTTGTTTCTGTAGATGTGTGTTGTCGAGGTCTTGTCTCTGTAGATGTGTGTTGTCGAGGTCTTGTTTCTGTAGATGTGTGTTGTCGAGGTCTTGTTTCTGTAGATGTGTGTTGTCGAGGTCTTGTCTCTGTAGATGTGTGTTGTCGAGGTCTTGTTTCTGTAGATGTGTGATGCTCAAGGTCTTGTTTCTGTAGATGTGTGTTGTCGAGGTCTTGTTTCTGTAGATGTGTGTTGTCGAGGTCTTGTTTCTGTAGATGTGTGTTGCTCGAGGTCTTGTTTCTGTAGATGTGTGATGCTCGAGGTCTTGTTTCTGTAGATGTGTGTTGTCGAGGTCTTGTTTCTGTAGATGTGTGTTGTCGAGGTCTTGTTTCTGTAGATGTGTGTTGTCGAGGTCTTGTTTCTGTAGATGTGTGTTGCTCGAGGTCTTGTTTCTGTAGATGTGTGTTGCTCGAGGTCTTGTTTCTGTAGATGTGTGTTGCTCGAGGTCTTGTTTCTGTAGATGTGTGTTGCTCGAGGTCTTGTTTCTGTAGATGTCTGATGCTCGAGGTCTTGTTTCTGTAGATGTGTGTTGTCGAGGTCTTGTTTCTGTAGATGTGTGTTGTCGAGGTCTTGTTTCTGTAGATGTCTGATGCTCGAGGTCTTGTTTCTGTAGATGTGTGTTGTCGAGGTCTTGTTTCTGTAGATGTGTGTTGTCGAGGTCTTGTTTCTGTAGATGTGTGTTGTCGAGGTCTTGTTTCTGTAGATGTGTATTGCTCGAGGTCTTGTTTCTGTAGATGTGTGTTGCTCGAGGTCTTGTTTCTGTAGATGTGTGTTGCTCGAGGTCTTGTTTCTGTAGATGTCTGATGCTCGAGGTCTTGTTTCTGTAGATGTGTGTTGTCGAGGTCTTGTTTCTGTAGATGTGTGTTGTCGAGGTCTTGTCTCTGTAGATGTGTGTTGTCGAGGTCTTGTTTCTGTAGATGTGTGTTGTCGAGGTCTTGTTTCTGTAGATGTCTGATGCTCGAGGTCTTGTTTCTGCAGATGTGTGTTGTCGAGGTCTTGTTTCTGTAGATGTGTGTTGTCGAGGTCTTTTTTCTGTAGATGTCTGATGCTCGAGGTCTTGTTTCTGTAGATGTGTGTTGTCGAGGTCTTGTTTCTGTAGATGTGTGTTGTCGAGGTCTTGTCTCTGTAGATGTGTGTTGTCGAGGTCTTGTTTCTGTAGATGTGTGATGCTCAAGGTCTTGTTTCTGTAGATGTGTGTTGTCGAGGTCTTGTTTCTGTAGATGTGTGTTGCTCGAGGTCTTGTTTCTGTAGATGTGTGTTGTCGAGGTCTTGTTTCTGTAGATGTGTGTTGTCGAGGTCTTGTTTCTGTAGATGTGTGTTGCTCGAGGTCTTGTTTCTGTAGATGTGTGATGCTCGAGGTCTTGTTTCTGTAGATGTGTGTTGTCGAGGTCTTGTTTCTGTAGATGTCTGATGCTCGAGGTCTTGTTTCTGTAGATGTGTGTTGTCGAGGTCTTGTTTCTGTAGATGTGTGTTGTCGAGGTCTTGTTTCTGTAGATGTCTGATGCTCGAGGTCTTGTTTCTGTAGATGTGTGTTGCTTGAGGTCTTGTTTCTGTAGATGTGTGTTGTCGAGGTCTTGTTTCTGTAGATGTGTGTTGTCGAGGTCTTGTTTCTGTAGATGTGTGTTGTCGAGGTCTTGTTTCTGTAGATGTGTGTTGCTCGAGGTCTTGTTTCTGTAGATGTGTGTTGTCGAGGTCTTGTTTCTGTAGATGTGTGTTGCTCGAGGTCTTGTTTCTGTAGATGTGTGTTGCTCGAGGTCTTGTTTCTGTAGATGTGTGTTGTCGAGGTCTTGTTTCTGTAGATGTGTGTTGCTCGAGGTCTTGTTTCTGTAGATGTGTGTTGCTCGAGGTCTTGTTTCTGTAGATGTGTGTTGTCGAGGTCTTGTTTCTGTAGATGTGTGTTGTCGAGGTCTTGTTTCTGTAGATGTGTGTTGCTCGAGGTCTTGTTTCTGTAGATGTGTGTTGTCGAGGTCTTGTTTTTGTAGATGTCTGATGCTCGAGGTCTTGTTTCTGTAGATGTGTGTTGCTCGAGGTCTTGTTTCTGTAGATGTGTGTTGCTCGAGGTCTTGTTTCTGTAGATGTGTGTTGTCGAGGTCTTGTTTCTGTAGATGTGTGTTGTCGGGGTCTTGTTTCTGTAGATGTGTTGTCGAGGTCTTGTTTCTGTAGATGTGTGTTGTCGAGGTCTTGTCTCTGTAGATGTGTGTTGTCGAGGTCTTGTTTCTGTAGATGTGTGTTGTCGAGGTCTTGTTTCTGTAGATGTGTGTTGTCGAGGTCTCTGTAGATGTGTGTTGTCGAGGTCTTGTCTCTGTAGATGTGTGTTGTCGAGGTCTTGTTTCTGTAGATGTGTGTTGTCGTTGTCTCTGTAGATGTGTGTTGTCGAGGTCTTGTCTCTGTAGATGTGTGTTGTCGAGGTCTTGTTTCTGTAGATGTGTGTTGTCGAGGTCTTGTTTCTGTAGATGTGTGTTGTCGAGGTCTTGTTTCTGTAGATGTGTGTTGTCGAGGTCTTGTTTCTGTAGATGTGTGTTGCTCGAGGTCTTGTTTCTGTAGATGTGTGTTGTCGAGGTCTTGTTTCTGTAGATGTGTGTTGTCGAGGTCTTGTTTCTGTAGATGTCTGATGCTCGAGGTCTTGTTTCTGTAGATGTGTGTTGTCGAGGTCTTGTTTCTGTAGATGTGTGTTGTCGAAGTCTTGTTTCTGTAGAAGTGTGTTGTCGAGGTCTTGTTTCTGTAGATGTGTGTTGTCGAGGTCTTGTTTCTGTAGATGTGTGTTGCTCGAGGTCTTGTTTCTGTAGATGTGTGTTGTCGAGGTCTTGTTTCTGTAGATGTGTGTTGTCGAGGTCTTGTTTCTGTAGATGTGTGTTGCTCGAGGTCTTGTTTCTGTAGATGTGTGTTGTCGAGGTCTTGTTTCTGTAGATGTGTGTTGTCGAGGTCTTGTTTCTGTAGATGTGTGTTGTCGAGGTCTTGTTTCTGTAGATGTGTGTTGCTCGAGGTCTTGTTTCTGTAGATGTGTGTTGTCGAGGTCTTGTCTCTGTAGATGTGTGTTGTCGAGGTCTTGTTTCTGTAGATGTCTGATGCTCGAGGTCTTGTTTCTGTAGATGTGTGTTGCTCGAGGTCTTGTTTCTGTAGATGTGTGTTGTCGAGGTCTTGTTTCTGTAGATGTGTGTTGTCGAGGTCTTGTTTCTGTAGATGTGTGTTGTCGAGGTCTTGTTTCTGTAGATGTGTGTTGTCAAGGTCTTGTCTCTGTAGATGTGTGTTGCTCGAGGTCTTGTTTCTGTAGATGTGTGTTGTCGAGGTCTTGTTTCTGTAGATGTGTGTTGCTCGAGGTCTTGTTTCTGTAGATGTGTGTTGCTCGAGGTCTTGTTTCTGTAGATGTGTGTTGTCGAGGTCTTGTTTCTGTAGATGTGTGTTGTCGAGGTCTTGTTTCTGTAGATGTGTGTTGTCGAGGTCTTGTCTCTGTAGATGTGTGTTGTCGAGGTCTTGTTTCTGTAGATGTGTGTTGTCGAGGTCTTGTTTCTGTAGATGTGTGTTGTCGAGGTCTTGTCTCTGTAGATGTGTGTTGTCGAGGTCTTGTTTCTGTAGATGTGTGATGCTCAAGGTCTTGTTTCTGTAGATGTGTGTTGTCGAGGTCTTGTTTCTGTAGATGTGTGTTGTCGAGGTCTTGTTTCTGTAGATGTGTGTTGCTCGAGGTCTTGTTTCTGTAGATGTGTGATGCTCGAGGTCTTGTTTCTGTAGATGTGTGTTGTCGAGGTCTTGTTTCTGTAGATGTGTGTTGTCGAGGTCTTGTTTCTGTAGATGTGTGTTGTCGAGGTCTTGTTTCTGTAGATGTGTGTTGCTCGAGGTCTTGTTTCTGTAGATGTGTGTTGCTCGAGGTCTTGTTTCTGTAGATGTGTGTTGCTCGAGGTCTTGTTTCTGTAGATGTGTGTTGCTCGAGGTCTTGTTTCTGTAGATGTCTGATGCTCGAGGTCTTGTTTCTGTAGATGTGTGTTGTCGAGGTCTTGTTTCTGTAGATGTGTGTTGTCGAGGTCTTGTTTCTGTAGATGTCTGATGCTCGAGGTCTTGTTTCTGTAGATGTGTGTTGTCGAGGTCTTGTTTCTGTAGATGTGTGTTGTCGAGGTCTTGTTTCTGTAGATGTGTGTTGTCGAGGTCTTGTTTCTGTAGATGTGTATTGCTCGAGGTCTTGTTTCTGTAGATGTGTGTTGCTCGAGGTCTTGTTTCTGTAGATGTGTGTTGCTCGAGGTCTTGTTTCTGTAGATGTCTGATGCTCGAGGTCTTGTTTCTGTAGATGTGTGTTGTCGAGGTCTTGTTTCTGTAGATGTGTGTTGTCGAGGTCTTGTCTCTGTAGATGTGTGTTGTCGAGGTCTTGTTTCTGTAGATGTGTGTTGTCGAGGTCTTGTTTCTGTAGATGTCTGATGCTCGAGGTCTTGTTTCTGCAGATGTGTGTTGTCGAGGTCTTGTTTCTGTAGATGTGTGTTGTCGAGGTCTTTTTTCTGTAGATGTCTGATGCTCGAGGTCTTGTTTCTGTAGATGTGTGTTGTCGAGGTCTTGTTTCTGTAGATGTGTGTTGTCGAGGTCTTGTCTCTGTAGATGTGTGTTGTCGAGGTCTTGTTTCTGTAGATGTGTGATGCTCAAGGTCTTGTTTCTGTAGATGTGTGTTGTCGAGGTCTTGTTTCTGTAGATGTGTGTTGCTCGAGGTCTTGTTTCTGTAGATGTGTGTTGTCGAGGTCTTGTTTCTGTAGATGTGTGTTGTCGAGGTCTTGTTTCTGTAGATGTGTGTTGCTCGAGGTCTTGTTTCTGTAGATGTGTGATGCTCGAGGTCTTGTTTCTGTAGATGTGTGTTGTCGAGGTCTTGTTTCTGTAGATGTCTGATGCTCGAGGTCTTGTTTCTGTAGATGTGTGTTGTCGAGGTCTTGTTTCTGTAGATGTGTGTTGTCGAGGTCTTGTTTCTGTAGATGTCTGATGCTCGAGGTCTTGTTTCTGTAGATGTGTGTTGCTTGAGGTCTTGTTTCTGTAGATGTGTGTTGTCGAGGTCTTGTTTCTGTAGATGTGTGTTGTCGAGGTCTTGTTTCTGTAGATGTGTGTTGTCGAGGTCTTGTTTCTGTAGATGTGTGTTGCTCGAGGTCTTGTTTCTGTAGATGTGTGTTGTCGAGGTCTTGTTTCTGTAGATGTGTGTTGCTCGAGGTCTTGTTTCTGTAGATGTGTGTTGCTCGAGGTCTTGTTTCTGTAGATGTGTGTTGTCGAGGTCTTGTTTCTGTAGATGTGTGTTGCTCGAGGTCTTGTTTCTGTAGATGTGTGTTGCTCGAGGTCTTGTTTCTGTAGATGTGTGTTGTCGAGGTCTTGTTTCTGTAGATGTGTGTTGTCGAGGTCTTGTTTCTGTAGATGTGTGTTGCTCGAGGTCTTGTTTCTGTAGATGTGTGTTGTCGAGGTCTTGTTTTTGTAGATGTCTGATGCTCGAGGTCTTGTTTCTGTAGATGTGTGTTGCTCGAGGTCTTGTTTCTGTAGATGTGTGTTGCTCGAGGTCTTGTTTCTGTAGATGTGTGTTGTCGAGGTCTTGTTTCTGTAGATGTGTGTTGTCGGGGTCTTGTTTCTGTAGATGTGTTGTCGAGGTCTTGTTTCTGTAGATGTGTGTTGTCGAGGTCTTGTCTCTGTAGATGTGTGTTGTCGAGGTCTTGTTTCTGTAGATGTGTGTTGTCGAGGTCTTGTTTCTGTAGATGTGTGTTGTCGAGGTCTCTGTAGATGTGTGTTGTCGAGGTCTTGTCTCTGTAGATGTGTGTTGTCGAGGTCTTGTTTCTGTAGATGTGTGTTGTCGTTGTCTCTGTAGATGTGTGTTGTCGAGGTCTTGTCTCTGTAGATGTGTGTTGTCGAGGTCTTGTTTCTGTAGATGTGTGTTGTCGAGGTCTTGTTTCTGTAGATGTGTGTTGTCGAGGTCTTGTTTCTGTAGATGTGTGTTGTCGAGGTCTTGTTTCTGTAGATGTGTGTTGCTCGAGGTCTTGTTTCTGTAGATGTGTGTTGTCGAGGTCTTGTTTCTGTAGATGTGTGTTGTCGAGGTCTTGTTTCTGTAGATGTCTGATGCTCGAGGTCTTGTTTCTGTAGATGTGTGTTGTCGAGGTCTTGTTTCTGTAGATGTGTGTTGTCGAAGTCTTGTTTCTGTAGAAGTGTGTTGTCGAGGTCTTGTTTCTGTAGATGTGTGTTGTCGAGGTCTTGTTTCTGTAGATGTGTGTTGCTCGAGGTCTTGTTTCTGTAGATGTGTGTTGTCGAGGTCTTGTTTCTGTAGATGTGTGTTGTCGAGGTCTTGTTTCTGTAGATGTGTGTTGCTCGAGGTCTTGTTTCTGTAGATGTGTGTTGTCGAGGTCTTGTTTCTGTAGATGTGTGTTGTCGAGGTCTTGTTTCTGTAGATGTGTGTTGCTCGAGGTCTTGTTTCTGTAGATGTGTGTTGTCGAGGTCTTGTCTCTGTAGATGTGTGTTGTCGAGGTCTTGTTTCTGTAGATGTCTGATGCTCGAGGTCTTGTTTCTGTAGATGTGTGTTGCTCGAGGTCTTGTTTCTGTAGATGTGTGTTGTCGAGGTCTTGTTTCTGTAGATGTGTGTTGTCGAGGTCTTGTTTCTGTAGATGTGTGTTGTCGAGGTCTTGTTTCTGTAGATGTGTGTTGTCAAGGTCTTGTCTCTGTAGATGTGTGTTGCTCGAGGTCTTGTTTCTGTAGATGTGTGTTGTCGAGGTCTTGTTTCTGTAGATGTGTGTTGTCGAGGTCTTGTTTCTGTAGATGTGTGTTGTCAAGGTCTTGTCTCTGTAGATGTGTGTTGCTCGAGGTCTTGTTTCTGTAGATGTGTGTTGTCGAGGTCTTGTCTCTGTAGATGTGTGTTGTCGAGGTCTTGTTTCTGTAGATGTGTGTTGTCGAGGTCTTGTTTCTGTAGATGTGTGTTGTCGAGGTCTTGTTTCTGTAGATGTGTGTTGTCGAGGTCTTGTTTCTGTAGATGTGTGTTGTCGAGGTCTTGTTTCTGTAGATGTGTGTTGTCGAGCTCTTGTTTCTGTAGATGTGTGTTGTCGAGGTCTTGTTTCTGTAGATGTCTGATGCTCGAGGTCTTGTTTCTGTAGATGTGTGTTGTCGAGGTCTTGTTTCTGTAGATGTGTGTTGTCGAGGTCTTGTTTCTGTAGATGTCTGATGCTCGAGGTCTTGTTTCTGTAGATGTCTGATGCTCGAGGTCTTGTTTCTGTAGATGTCTGATGCTCGAGGTCTTGTTTCTGTAGATGTGTGTTGTCGAGGTCTTGTTTCTGTAGATGTGTGTTGTCGAGGTCTTGTTTCTGTAGATGTCTGATGCTCGAGGTCTTGTTTCTGTAGATGTGTGTTGCTCGAGGTCTTGTTTCTGTAGATGTGTGTTGCTCGAGGTCTTGTTTCTGTAGATGTGTGTTGTCGAGGTCTTGTTTCTGTAGATGTGTGTTGTCGAGGTCTTGTTTCTGTAGATGTGTGTTGTCGCGTTCTTGTTTCTGTAGATGTGTGTTGTCGAGGTCTTGTTTCTGTAGATGTGTGTTGTCAAGGTCTTGTCTCTGTAGATGTGTGTTGCTCGAGGTCTTGTTTCTGTAGATGTGTGTTGTCGAGGTCTTGTCTCTGTAGATGTGTGTTGTCGAGGTCTTGTTTCTGTAGATGTGTGTTGTCAAGGTCTTGTTTCTGTAGATGTGTGTTGTCGAGGTCTTGTTTCTGTAGATGTGTGTTGTCGAGGTCTTGTTTCTGTAGATGTGTGTTGTCGAGGTCTTGTTTCTGTAGATGTGTGTTGTCGAGCTCTTGTTTCTGTAGATGTGTGTTGTCGAGGTCTTGTTTCTGTAGATGTCTGATGCTCGAGGTCTTGTTTCTGTAGATGTGTGTTGTCGAGGTCTTGTTTCTGTAGATGTGTGTTGTCGAGGTCTTGTTTCTGTAGATGTCTGATGCTCGAGGTCTTGTTTCTGTAGATGTCTGATGCTCGAGGTCTTGTTTCTGTAGATGTCTGATGCTCGAGGTCTTGTTTCTGTAGATGTGTGTTGTCGAGGTCTTGTTTCTGTAGATGTGTGTTGTCGAGGTCTTGTTTCTGTAGATGTCTGATGCTCGAGGTCTTGTTTCTGTAGATGTGTGTTGCTCGAGGTCTTGTTTCTGTAGATGTGTGTTGCTCGAGGTCTTGTTTCTGTAGATGTGTGTTGTCGAGGTCTTGTTTCTGTAGATGTGTGTTGTCGAGGTCTTGTTTCTGTAGATGTGTGTTGTCGAGGTCTTGTTTCTGTAGATGTGTGTTGTCGAGGTCTTGTTTCTGTAGATGTGTGTTGTCAAGGTCTTGTCTCTGCAGATGTGTGTTGCTCGAGGTCTTGTTTCTGTAGATGTGTGTTGTCGAGGTCTTGTCTCTGTAGATGTGTGTTGTCGAGGTCTTGTTTCTGTAGATGTGTGTTGTCAAGGTCTTGTTTCTGTAGATGTGTGTTGTCGAGGTCTTGTTTCTGTAGATGTGTGTTGTCGAGGTCTTGTTTCTGTAGATGTGTGTTGTCGAGGTCTTGTTTCTGTAGATGTGTGTTGTCGAGGTCTTGTTTCTGTAGATGTGTGTTGTCGAGCTCTTGTTTCTGTAGATGTGTGTTGTCGAGGTCTTGTTTCTGTAGATGTCTGATGCTCGAGGTCTTGTTTCTGTAGATGTCTGATGCTCGAGGTCTTGTTTCTGTAGATGTGTGTTGTCGAGGTCTTGTTTCTGTAGATGTGTGTTGTCGAGCTCTTGTTTCTGTAGATGTGTGTTGTCGAGGTCTTGTTTCTGTCGATGTCTGATGCTCGAGGTCTTGTTTCTGTAGATGTGTGTTGTCGAGGTCTTGTTTCTGTAGATGTGTGTTGTCGAGGTCTTGTTTCTGTAGATGTCTGATGCTCGAGGTCTTGTTTCTGTAGATGTCTGATGCTCGAGGTCTTGTCTCTGTAGATGTGTGTTGTCGAGGTCTTGTTTCTGTAGATGTGTGTTGTCGAGGTCTTGTTTCTGTAGATGTGTGTTGTCGAGGTCTTGTTTCTGTAGATGTGTGTTGTCGAGGTCTTGTTTCTGTAGATGTCTGATGCTCGAGGTCTTGTTTCTGTAGATGTCTGATGCTCGAGGTCTTGTCTCTGTAGATGTGTGTTGTCGAGGTCTTGTTTCTGTAGATGTGTGTTGTCGAGGTCTTGTTTCTGTAGATGTGTGTTGTCGAGGTCTTGTTTCTGTAGATGTCTGATGCTCAAGGTCTTGTTTCTGTAGATGTGTTGTCGAGGTCTTGTTTCTGTAGATGTCTGATGCTCGAGGTCTTGTTTCTGTAGATGTCTGATGCTCGAGGTCTTGTTTCTGTAGATGTGTGTTGTCGAGGTCTTGTTTCTGTAGATGTGTGTTGTCGAGGTCTTGTTTCTGTAGATGTCTGATGCTCGAGGTCTTGTTTCTGTAGATGTCTGATGCTCGAGGTCTTGTCTCTGTAGATGTGTGTTGTCGAGGTCTTGTTTCTGTAGATGTCTGATGCTCGAGGTCTTGTTTCTGTAGATGTGTGTTGTCGAGGTCTTGTTTCTGTAGATGTGTGTTGTCGAGGTCTTGTCTCTGTAGATGTGTGTTGTCGAGGTCTTGTCTCTGTCTGTCTGCAGTGTGTGAGAGACGAGATCTCATACAAAAATCTCAGTCATAAGTCATGCAGAATATGTGCCTCTTGTTTGTCAACTCAAAATACTTACGACTAAATCAAGCATTTACCAACATTATCTTTCCAAATGTCATGTGTCAATCTTTGACTAGTTTAAACTCTTTATAAATGAGTCTCTTGAAGATCTAGTGAGGACTGGAGTGGTTTAATGGCCATTCTTTCTGAATGGTTTTTATTCTGAGAATGAAAGATTTTATTCGATGGCATAATTCATCCCGGAGCCGCAGACGCTCCTCGATGTCTTCCATCTGGGACTGATATAGTTTCTCAGGATTTTCTCCATGTTCTTTCAGTAGTTTAGTGGGTATAAGATCTAATAAACATGTTGTTGGTTTAGATGCAATGATAAGTTTATTTAGCTCTTTCTGTCCTATAGTTGTAAAGCACTGGAATTTTTCTTGAAGGGCAATTAATCATAAAACGCTGTCAAAGGTTCTACATTTACAATTGTACTAATTGTACTGTACTAGAACCTTGGATTGGTTTGGTCATTTGCTATGAGTTTGCGGAGATGCTCCATGCCTGGTTTTAGAGACTTTTTATTTAACGGGAAATGCTTTCTTTCCAAGCGATTATAAATTAGATTGGTTTTCAAAATATGTAACGCAAGTTACTTTGTTTTCCCATTTATTGACTGGCACCTAAATGCAGAGGCGTTGTGTGTAAATGCGACGCGACGCGCGATTTAGAAACGGTTTATATTTTTCTGCGACACAACAAACACAAAGTGTGGCAATGATAATCTCAGGTACTGTTTATGTGCTTTATTTAATGTTAAAAGAGTGTAATGTGACTTTGAATATAATTTAGTGCTCCAGCTTTGTAGCTCAAGCTGTAAAAGCAACAATGGAAAAATCACCTCAGATCTTGAAATTAAACAAATGAAAACAAGAACGTTCAAACTGTGAAAGTGTATTCATTGACTAAGATTGTTTTAGTAACTCAGTAACCTATGTATTTTTAATCATTTTTAAATGGTGTAATATTTGTGAACTTTTTATGTAGGCTATCGATGTTCTTGCGCGTACCGTCAGGATGACAGTTGCCAACTCTCGCGAGACAAATAAGCAACTGGAGCTTCAAAAACAAGCCCAAAACAAGCCCAATATTATTAGATTATTTAGTTTCAGCATAGCTATTATTATTTAATACCAATAAATGAGTCTGCAACATATTAAACTGAAACCACTAATTTATTAGAAAAGGATACACGGATTAGGAAAAAAATGATTTAAAAAAAATCTCTTTACTCTCACCAACTTATAACCTATATCCAGTTTTTAAGTTGGTTATCCTTTTCCCAGTCTTTGTTGTACTTTTTTCCATACTTTGACCACTTCGTTGGAGGCATTGTTTGTAGAAATTAAAATATGTGTATTTACGTCAATTATTTCATAGTCATAGGATTACAGCGGCGCGCGCGCCTGCCACGGGATTTCTCCAACGTTTTGACGAATTACACTACAGCACTTATATGATTGCATTGATTGGCTATAGCTGTGAGCAGACAGTGTCAATCAATGTATTGGAGATTGAGAAAACGGCAACCGTGACCATATATGTAAAGAAAACAAAATTGCTTGTCAGATTTTCCTAAGCGACCATATTTTTTTTAATAAGCCCAAAAAAACGCAACCCGCAACCCGTGCTGTTTTAACGCGACTTACTAAAAAAAAAAGCCCAAAGTCGCGTATTATAAGCGGACTTGGCATCTATGGATGTCTCTCTGTGCCAGCCCGTTCTCATCCCAAGGCGTAATATAATGACGCTTTTGCCAAAGCGTCTATATCGAACGCGCATGGTACCCTTTAGCGTCAATATGAGACGCCGAAATATATGGGTCAGAAGGCGCCTCCTAGCGGTCTAACCCTAACCCTACACCATACCTAAACCTACCCATCTCTCTGCGTGTTATATTGACGCTAAAGGGTTCCATGCGCGTTCGATATAGACGCTTTGTCAAAGTGTCAGAATATTACGCCTTGGGATGAGAATGCGTTGTCTGTGCCGTGCACTCGCCGCGAGACTCCGCCCACACGCTGCTCTGATTGGCTGTGGGTTTTGATTGATTTTGACGCATCTCGCAGTCGCGTCGCGTCTAATGGACAGACAAATTATTTGTCGTTGGAATCTCATCGCATCGTGTCTGGTTAGGACACGGTGTGAGGGTTATTAGTTCAGTTCTAGACTAAAGGCGAGTACTTGTACAAAAACAGGTTCAGTATTCCTCAAAATAAATAAAAACAGTCAAATGCAAACTCAGAATAACACGCAAACCTGCAATAATTAAATGTGACATAATTCAAATATACTTTATGTATTTAATCTCACTTTATTGACCAATGTCTTTGCTGCTGACCTCCAGTAATCCAATTCAACCGTGCCATAAGTTTCTAGTATGCCCACTAACAGTGGCGGATTTAGCACATTGGGGGCCCAAGGCAAAGGTATGTATGGGGGCCCCCCATCCGATCTTTAAAAGAGAACGAAAAAAAAAAAAAATACCGACTGAATGGTGGATAGGCAGGTAAAGCTAATCTATGGTAAAGTAAAGGTTGGAGAGGAAAATTTACAATTTAAATTTTATTCTTGTGGTTTTATTCCGATCTTGATTCAATTTGGATACATATTAGTAGCCTGGTAATACCAGACTCTGCTACTTATTAGGCTAACATATTAGGTAGGCTACAGTAGATTTTCTCAAGAAAGAAAATCTCACCTAAAGCTGTAAATATAGACTACAGAGCTGTCAGCTGGTATTTATTAAAGGTTAAAACTAACAACTCAAATTAAATATAGCCTAGTGCGGTTTTCATTACAACAACTTTATAATATTTTAATGATATAAGTAAAATAATAAATATGTAATATAGTGCACATATTTATAGTGCAAAATACAAATTTATACTAATACTAAATATATAATAAAAAATAAAAAAATTCTAGCCAACTTATGGTTTTACTGAGGTAATAACTTTATGTGACATTGTAGTCTAACGTTACTCCAGCTATTTTATTGTCCTCTTTCCGCGGTTGAAAAATACTGATTGGTCGATATTACAGTATGTATAATTTCGCATTGACGTGAGACTCACGCAATTGACCATTTTCACACACTCTCACGCCACACATCCATTTTCTCACAAAGAGAAAAATCGCGAAGCAAACAGGACACTGACACCGACAGACTAGACAGCAAAGGTTACTTTTGATATGGAACAAATTCTCAGCTCTCAGATTCTGTCAATTTATTACGAAATTCAAACAATAAATACCGTTTTGGTTCTTTTTTGTGACAGATCGCTGTAGCGCCTCAGTTCAAATGGCACGTGAACCGATCATCTCTCTTTACCCTAGTTAATAGTAGGCTAAATAAACACGAATGATCAATAGGTGTGTAACGTGTGTTGAAAGATACAGTAGCCTACAACCGAAATGTATACAGTCCTGTCACTGTGTTTATCTTTCGCGCTGCGCACCGTTATGGACTAATCCATTTCATTGTGAAAGTAGGGGGTGTGTAGGGACAGATAACCATGAACTGGACATTTTAACTAGCCTATTACTTCGTTTCAACGTATTTCTTAAGAATATTAATAACATTTACCATGCTTTTGAAGTGTTAATGATGATAAGGGGGCTTTTTCCTTTTTTTTTAGGTTGGTTGGGGGCCCCCCTATTACGACCGCTGGTAGGGGGCCCCAAGCAGCCGCCTACCTATGCCTCTATGTTAAGACCGCCACTGCCCACTAACACCCCTGCTTTACATTTTACACATTTGTTAATTCTTTTATTTGTCTTATTCTTCTGTGATTCATCTGCATTTCCTTCAGCCTGGGGCTTATTCACTACGCTTTTGATTTGAAAGGGTCTTTACATTTTGTGGAGGCCCATGCATGATATATCGTGGCCATGAATTAATAATTAGTTCCCAAGACTTAACAATACGTCAGCAGCAACTTTTACTTATTCATTCTGTTGTTTAAAGTATATCGTGAATATGATATAATAATACGTGTTTTAATAATCATGGCCATGATTTACTAAAACAAGGGAATGAATTCTCAATTCATGGGAAGAAATTCTTAATTTGTGGCCACAATATGTATTTTTTGTTTGCATGTCACATGCGGTTCTCCATAACATTTGGCAAAAAGTTTTGTTTTTGTTTTGTAATTAAAAACAAACAAGCAAGCCCCGGTGAGATAAAGTAATGTAAAAGTAACGTAATG
Source organism: Semotilus atromaculatus (assembly GCA_031834385.1). Classification (NCBI taxonomy): domain Eukaryota; kingdom Metazoa; phylum Chordata; class Actinopteri; order Cypriniformes; family Leuciscidae; genus Semotilus; species Semotilus atromaculatus. The sequence goes on along the minus strand of JAULUF010000160.1, from coordinate 30,991 downwards.
CATTACTTTCCATAAAAAGTAGATAGGCTACTGCAATTAAAAATATTTTTTTTACATACAAAAATATTTTTTACGAGGTTTTAGGATATTTTTTTCAGGTTTAGCTCATGTCTTTAATAACGTTCTCAAAACATTAGCACAAAAACATTATTTATACATCGTTCAAAAGTCCAATTGCAAGGTATTTATATTTGGAACATAAATGTAAATTAATTTATAGTATACTTAGCATAAAATAAATGTATTTCAATTACATTTATTTTAGTACAATTATTTTTCACTAGGGTGAGGAAGAACATGATTTTTGCATTGTAATCAGTATTTGTTTTTATTTTCCAGCAGAAAATGCATAGCAAAATTACTGAAATTAATGAGAAAACTGAAAATAAATAAAAAATCATTCAAAATAATAGCATCTAAAACAGCACTGCCAACATAGTGAAAGTGTTTGATATGCAAACACAAACATCTCCTCCATCATGAAGAAGATTCACACACAAATGTATTATTAATTATGCAGTGTAAATAGACATTTTTAAAAAGCAGCACCAAATCAGATTTGGACACTTCAGTCACGCTTCAAAAATGTCAAAATAAGACAAGAAATGCACAAACAAAACATTTGATGACAGAAATCTGGCTCAGAGAGAAGCTCTTGCATTTTTTGTTTATAATAATGAAAACATTCACTGTGACTGAACTGTTGAAGTTTTTACATCTCTTTTTATTTTTTACATCTGATTAGAATGTTTTACACAAAACTAGATGCTAAATATTTTGCAACGTTGCATTCATTCCATATCGCATAGATAGCATACAAATATATTAAAAGGTAGGCAAAGTTGGAATACCGTGTGTTCAAATGTTTGGGTACAGTAATTTTAAATATATATATATATATATAGAATATATTCAGTAAAGACATTTCTAATGTTACAAATTATTATTTCAAATAAATGCTGCTCTTCAGAACTTTTTCTAAAGAATGCTGAGAAATAAAATGCATGACTGTTTTCAACACTATAATAATAATCATAAATGTTTCTTGAGCATCAGATCATCATATTATCCTGATTTCTGAAGGATCATGTGACACTGAAGACTGGAGTAATGATGATGAAAATCAGCATCAAATAAATTACACTTTCCTATTTAGAAAACAGTCATTGTAATATTGTTTCACAATATGACTGATTTCACTGTATTCTTTATTAAATAAATCCAGTCTTTGAGAGCACAAGGGCCACTTCACACAGAACTGCGCTACTTTTCAACCATTTTTCAATGCTAACGCGCTAGTTTTACCGCCGCGCTCGTGTCTTTTGCAGCATCTCATTGACGTTTGTTGTGAACTTTTTTCTTCCAAAAGTGAAGGAACCTCAGGCTGCATTTTCAGGACCGCACTTTTAGGACCGCATTTCTAGGACTCTAGGTTTTATTGACAACACCACCTACCGAATTAGAGGACCAGCGAAGATGGATGACATTCAGAGTGTGAGTATCAAATGCGAATCAATTTTTATTTGTTTAACTTTAAAAACAATTGTAAATGCATTTCATTGGAAAGTTAAAGTTGCCAACGTGCTGGTGATTTACTAAAGAGTCTTGAATGCATAGCCTTCATATATTAGCCTCTAATGGTGCAAAATGAATTGTTAGCACGTTCATTAAACGAAACTGTTGCATGATAAGCCTGTGTTGACTTATTTACTGCACAATTAACTGTAGCATGTTCGTTCTGAAAGCTTGTTAATTAGTTACTCATTGTTTTTCCATTTTAATTCAGTTAAAATAATCTTAATGTTTTCACTGTCACGTGCTCAGCCTGTTTAACGTTACCACAATACATGTTATGTGTACGTCTCTTCATTTTGACATGGTTTTATAAAGTTGGTTGAGACATATGACATTTTAATAGTCAGACATATCAGAGAGGCCATTGTAATAATTGACTGTTAAAATCCCTGTAAAATATTTTGTGTGTTCAAGTGCAGGTGTTATATATTATTTTGTAAAATACACAATCTTAAATCTACCCCCAGAGTCATCCTTGTCTTCCCTCTGTACTTGAAAATGTGTTCCATCTAGTGACTGAAAAGACTATAACATGATTCCTGGTTTATTTTACTTGAGTTATTATGGTATGCTACCTAGACCCAATAATTTCTCAACATTCCTAGGAACCTGGTTTAATTGCAATAAAGAAAGTAGTATTTGGGTGTAATAAAACTTTTAAAAAAAACTCTAATGTAGTTAAAACTGGGTGCCTTGGTGGCACTTTTTTTCGGTCCTCCAAAACTAGGGTCCTAGAAATGCGGTCCTGTGACTGCGGTTCTCCGACTCGGTAGGTGGCGCTGTCACTAAAAACTAGGGTCCTAGAAATGCGGTCCTAGAAGTGGGGTCCTGAAAATGCAGCCTCCGGGACTGCAGACAGATAATATTGGGTTGTGTCTTAAGCAGGATTCTGTGCGTTGCTGTAGTCCTCCAAGTCAAGTCTCGAGTCTCACTAAGGGAAACGTTCCCTTGCAATTTAGATACATTTAGGGGCTGGATTTACATTGTGATGAGACACTCTTGAACAAAGCATGTAAATGAATAATACAGGTTTAGACGGAGAGTGTTACCAATCCTAATCCAATCAGCGTATAACTATTCAAGCACTGAGACGCGAGAACAGGACTGACTCTCTGAGAGTTTCAGTAATCTGACAAACACAGAAAACAGGACTAGCCGGACTCTCTCACTGGAAACTGTTTCACAGCTGATATCATCATCATTCCAACCTTAAAACCTTAATTTTTCATGTGATGTTATGTAAAGAAAATAGGATCAGCAGATCTTAAACATTCTTAAATTTGTAATCCTTCACGTTCTAAAAATGCGTCACTAAAGTCAAAATGATCAAACTTTTAAAAGTCCCCCTGTGGTTGTTTATGTGTCTATGTGGTGTTTCTAATACGCTTTAACACATCATGTGTAAGTTCATAAGTCGACAGCATTGCTGAGTATTTCCTCCTTAAAACTGCAGTGAACCAAAGACAGTCTCAAAAACACGGTGTGAAATCGCTGGTGTTTCTGACGTCACAAACGACCTTGTAACCAATCAGATCAACGTGTGATCGTCAACCAGTGGAGATTTTTTTAATCAAAACACATGAATTTAAAATGACATCAGACAGATAAACATGAAGCTCTACATGGTTAGTGATTAATTTCTGAGACTAAATGCAACACGTACAATTACTCAGATCGGGAGTAGCCTGTAACTTCTTTACGGTCTAAAGGTGCATCTGTGACCTCCCACGACACCGGACTCGTCCATCCCGAAACACTGCATTCTTCTGTTCGATGACGACGGTGAGAGGGATGCAGGCGAACGCTTCGTCACTTTAGATCATTGGAATCCAGAAGTCACGAAGAACAAAACGTATATCTCCGATTTCCTTTCCAGTATGCATTTTTTTTAAACATTTTGTCAAAAAACTAGTCCTGGGTTTTTCGCCCGATCGGAACCAAACCAATGCAGAAATGTCTGGGTCACACTCTCTCAACTAGGGCTGTCACTTTTGAGAAAACTCAAATTCGAACGGATATCAAATATCAAACCATGTATTTGAATATCAAACGGTCTAATCATAGACTGTAAAAAATGCGCTACACATGGCACTTTAAAAACCGGATGGTTTATTTATAGTTTGATTACAGATAATTCACGTCATGTTCGAATATATACATTAGAATATCGAAGAATTTTTTAGCCCAACAATTGTATTTCTTCTCTTTCTTCTGTTCGATGACGGTGAATGTGTTGGTGGGATTCGGGCTCTCAGACAAACGATTCGTGACTTTAGTTTCACATGAGGGATTGTGATGAACAACAGAACGTGTGTGTTTATTAACTTCAGTGGTGATGCATGAAACAGTCTGTCACATAACCAACAGTTGTGGAAAACATTTTCTACAGACGTTCAATAAAACCCAGTATCTGCGATCCAGCATCGGTCCGAGATGGTTCCAGCGGGCGATCCCAGGGGAGATCTCAGGGGATGAATCCTCACAGACGTCACAGGTTTGAGAAATATTCCTTCTGGAACTTCTGGAACTCGTCCTCAGTGAAGACCGATTCCCCGGACGGTTTTTTGGCGGGTCGATCCGGCTGATGACAAGCGCGGCGACTCGAATTCTGCTCTACAATCTAAACAAAACATACATTTTTAAATCATTTAACAATGTATCATCACTGATTGAATAGGGCTTTTCACACTGCGGTTAACCCCGGGTCATCGTCGTTCTGATCCCCGCTTTAGCCCAGGGTAGAGGAATTATAAAATCAGAACCGGATTTTCAGAACCCCCCCCATGTCATCCAAGATGTCCATGTCTTTCTTTCTTCAGTCGAAAAGAAATGAAGGTTTTTGATGAAAACATTCCAGGATTTTTCTCCATATAATGGACTTCAACAGGACCCAAACGGTTCAAGGTCCAAATGACAGTTTCAGTGCAGCTTCAAAGGGCTTTAAACGACACCAGACGATGAATAAGGGTCTTATCGAGACAAACCATCGGCATTTCACAAATAAATAAAACAGTTTATGTTTAATAAGCACAAATGCTGGCCTTGCTCTGTTCGGTAACACTTTACAATACGGGTGCACTAATATGCATTAATTCATGTTTAACTAATGCACAGATAATCATGAGTTAATGTATGACTCATGAAGAACTAAACCATTAATTAATTATTACTGCATCAGCAACTAATAAAGAGTCTATATGATTAATAGATTAAGTAATACATGAATTGCTATTAATTCAATGTGTCATTGTGTATTAATTCCTTAATAACTTATTTTATTAATTGTGTAAATTAATGTGTTAATTACCACAATTAGTCAAAGCTATGCACTTCAACTTCCAGTTGTCTGCTTTAATTAATCATTAGCTAATGATTTGCAAAGGTATCATTATGTTATGACTTTACTTGTTGAGGCACATCATTATTAACTAGTCATTTAGTAATTGTAGTAATTTACACACGAATTTGCACTAACAATGAAGTAATTAATCATGTATTAATGTGTACCTGTATTATCTGGAAGTTGAAATACAAGGCTTTGGCTCATTCTGGTAATTAACATATTAATTAACGCTATTAGTAAAAAAAATGAGTTATTAGGGAATTAATTCACAATTACATATTTAATTAATAACAATTCATGTATGAACTAATACATTAACCATACGGACTCTTAATTAGTTCATAATGTGGTAATCATTAATGAATAGCTTAGATAATCATTAGTTACACATTAATTCAGTATTATCTGTGCATTAGTTAAGCATGAATTAATGCTTATTAGTGCACCCGTATTGTAAAGTGTTACCCTCTGTTCTGTGATGCGCGTTCGTGACTCACGTAATTCGCAGTTACGTTGAAAAGGTCACGCTTCTGTCCTGACGAAAATGTTCTTTTAGCCTTTTAATATTAAAACACCCAGGATACGCACACGAAATGGGCATTTAAACGATAAACTGACACAAAGACATTTGAATATGTGTATATGGTCCTCCTTCCTCACATTCGTAAACACTGACTCGGTACTTCCGCCGACGCGTGACCTTTTCAACGTAATTGTGTATTACGTGAGTCACGAACGATCATCACAGAACAGAGCAAGGCCAGCATTTGTGCTTATAAAACTGAAACTGTTTTATTTATTAGTGAAATGCCGATGGTTTGTCTAGATAAGACCCTTATTCATCGTCTGGTGTCGTTTAAAGCCCTTTGAAGCTGCACTGAAACTGTCATTTGGACCTTGAACCGTTTGGGTCCTGTTGAAGTCCATTATATGGAGAAAAATCCTGGAATGTTTTCATCAAAAACCTTCATTTCTTTTCGACTGAAGAAAGAAAGACATGGACATCTTGGATGACATGGGGGGAGTAAATTATCAGCAAAAGTTGTTTTAAAAGTGAACTAATCCTTTAACCTTGTGATGCCAAACTTGAGGCGTTTAGGCTCAGAATGATAACAATAACTATATTAGCGTCCACACCATTGAACGATATCATTCTGTTTATTATAAGCGCTGCAGGTTTGTCATCTGTCTCTTTAAATGCTCGCGCCCCTTAAAGAACGATGGATTCTGATTGGCTGTCAATGTTTTTATCATTCATTAGCAGGAAAAAAAATTGTTTTGAAAGTGATTTCCAACAATATCATTCTTCTGTCACGTTATCATTATCTCTGTGGTGTGGACTATTCTTTTATATTTAGAAAACGATATCTGTGTCGTTATAGTTATCGTCCTTGGTTTGAACGGATCTTTAGAAGGTTACGACTAGTTGCTTAGCATTGCTATGAGGCTCATGATTGGTTGTTGTCTGTTGCTTAGCATTAGCATGTTCCCATTTGCTCAAATAGCAATAGAAAAACTTTTCAAAAGATGGGAAAAATAAAGAGATGTTCTCTTATAGAGCTGGGCGATTTCTTTCCCTAAAAAAATCTGTGATTTTCTGTGAATTCTGTGATTAAAAAAACTCGATTTACAATTAGATTATTATTATTATTATTGTATTTAATTAAAGTGCATCAACATAAACAAAATTGCAAAGACAAACCCTTTCTCTAACTGAAAAGTCACTGTGTGACAAAGATTGTTAAACATCCAAATTATTGATACTGTATTTGGATTGAGCTACTAAAACAACAGAAAATCCTGAGGTAACTCTTACTATTTTTACTATTTACATGTTGAATTGAACATGTAAACAGTAATAAAAAAATTAAAAAAAAATTTTTTTTTTTGAAAATATGAATGGATTTGACCCACCAACTCGATTTTTAAATCAAATAGATTTTTTTCCCAGCCCTAGTCATTTATAGAATTTACACAATAGTTTTATTCTCCTCATCTAGCCCTTTATAGTGAAGTTATTTGTGAGATCAAATCTTCAACAACAAAAAAAAAAGCAAATCATTCTAGTAATAGACGGTTTGATTTATGAATGTCACATGGGTCACTTTGTAAAAAGAAAATTCGCTGCTAAAAGTAAATCCAAAATCCTTCATTTTCCAGTCCAAACATGCACATGTTTATGAAAGAGACCACAAATATTAATACATTTCCAGCTATGATTGTTACCTGATTGTGATTTGCACGTAAAAATAGCTGTTATAGCTTAATATATATTATTACTTACAGTAATATAGCATAATACTGTAAGTAGAGTATATTGTTCTAAATGTCATAATTTAAAAAAATAAAATAAAAATCTTACGATGCTAGTGACCCTTAAAACACATCATCAGTCTGTGAAAGGTCATGTGGTGACCTATACAGGTCATGTGGTGCGTTTGTCCAATCAGTGACACTGACACCGCGAATATGCAAATAAGGACATTAACCCAGATGCACAGTGTTAAATCAGTTTAGGAGCACACAGGGTTAACTAGCTCAAGTGTGAAAAGCCTGTGTTTGAGGAACCGGAAGAGATTCAGACCTTGGTTGCGTGGCTGCTCTGAGTTTTACCGGCAGACGACAGGAAATACTTCAGATTTACTCCGAATTTACTCTTCTTCTGTTTCTCTCTGTATTCGTCTGAGAAAAGCAGAAACATTCATCAGCAGGCGCACGAACTGAGGGATCATGTTTGAGTCTGAGAGGTTTACCCAGAGCGGAGCGGATGTGTTTGTCTTTGACGGTGTTTGTGTTCCTCCGCGAGGATCCTCCGGGTCTCTGGATCTGCCGGATCTTCTTCCGAACGCCCTGTTTATCGGTGCCGATCCGCTTCATCAGCGCACACTCACGAGAGCCGCTCTTCTTCTGTCTGGGCTTCACTGCATCTACACACACACAGACACACACACACACACACTCTTTATGTACATCATTAGTGACACTAATGACACATCATTAAACTTACCCTAGTGAAAAAAAGGAAACTTTGTCACATTCCCTTTTTCTATAGTACATTGCAAATATAGGCTACTAACACATTTTTTTACAATCTTTAAATATTTTATAAGAATATTAGTATAAAATATTATTAATATATATATATATATATATATATATATATATATATATATATATATATATATTTTAAAGAAAAAATACTTGAAGTGAAAATTTTCTGTTTATTTTTTACTTTACTTCAATTGCACTTTAGTATATTTTAAAATGTTTGCTGAAAATGATCATAGTAACAATGCATCAATGCACAAAGTATACTTTCAAAATACATTTTAGTATTGTACAAAGTTGTATAGCTAAGCAATATTTGTTTATTAATGTGCATTTGTTGTTGTAGTATTGGATATACTTCTTACTCAAATATAATACACTTATGGTATATTGCTACACTCGTAATGAATTTGTAATGTACTTGTAATACAAATAAAGTAAACTTTAATATCACTGATCAAGCATGTAATTAAACCCTACAGGCATACACCTAAAGTATACTTGAAGATGTTCCAATTTAGCACATTATATACACTTAAAGTTATGCTTTACTACAATTTAATGACAACTTAAATATACTTAGTTAATATCCAAAATAGCACACTAAAGTTAACTAATCATTAACACACTTGAAGTAGCCTATCCTGAATTAGTCTGGCTGCAAGTTTACTTAGCATATTATTATTTTTCACCAGGGAATACTAGCCGTCTAGATCAAAAAACGATCAATTACCTTTCTCGCTGAACAGGTCAAGTCCCCTTCGGATCAATGATGCTGACATGATCAGGCTGATGGAAATAAATGTAGATAAACACAGAATACAATAAAGCGTTGGATGTTTTCAAGCTAACATGTGAATTCCCCGTGTGCGCCACAACAAAGAGTCGGTCAGGAAACACGAGCTCCAGAAACAACGTTCCGCCTGTCGATTAAAGTAGCGCCAGAACGAGAACGTCAGACAAGACCAGTTATAAACAAACGTTCGTTCATATAGTTATCTGTTCTTTAATAATGTTCTCAAAACGTTAGCACAAAAATAAAGGAACAATTTAGTATGTTTGTCTGACGTTCCGGTTATTCAGAAATAACATTTTAATTACGGGAAGGTTATAAAACGTTCTTAGAATAATATTTTTGTTGGGAAGTTTCTGTTATATTTAAATGATTTAGTATGGCCCTCTGTCTGTCTGTCTATCTATCTATCTATCTATCTATCTATCTATCTATCTATCTATCTATCTATCTATCTATCTATCTATCTATCTATCTATCTATCAGTGGCGGATCTAGAGATTTTTTCCTGGGGTGGCAAAGGGGTGGCATGAGGTTTCAGGAGGGGGGCCATGGACATTATTCATAATTTAAAATACTACGGTTTTCATTGAATGTGTTTTGTTCTCACTACATTACACAGAGTGGGAGTCAAATCAGAGATGTAGCTGGGTTTTTGGATGGTTTGGGTCTTAATTTGTGAATTGTGGACCCTGTGTAATCATTATCAACAGTCTGTGTAAACAGTCTTGTCTCAAAAAATATTAAACATTAGGCTCAGACATAAATAGTGATAGATTCTAGGGCTGTCAATCTTCCTCTATAATACTATTCGAATTCCATTCCTTATTTTATTTAATATTCGAATATTAAATGCTCAAATTCATCCTATTATTAATATTTACGACATTACACTGGTTTATGGATCGCCAATGCCACTATAGCATGTGGTTGTTGTTACACGTTCTGTCCACTAGAGGGACATCTAATAAACATGTTATTCGTGCTGAATATGGTTGAAGCGCTTCCGATGGTTTTCAGCTAATATCTCCGCGAAAACACCACCAAAAATTCTGAAACTTATATCGTTCTTTTCAGTTCGACTAGACGGTCCCAACGAGCTCGCCGAATCCGTTGAGTTTTTTTTTGTTGCGTTTTTCGCTTCACGGGCGCTTTTTACGTTGTTAAACATTTACCATTTTTGACAGTATTGTTATGATGTTACAACGTGGATTGGAACCGAGAGTTGTCATCCAGTATCTTTGGTAGAGAGAGAGACGAAGAAACTATGGAAATGGAAAATGGAAATTATCGCGGCTGGAAAAATGGTTGAGCTAATTTTTTTTTTTTCGTGTGATTAATTTGATTGACTATCGCGACAGGCCTAAGCAGTAGTTTAAACACACACAAAGAGCTAGACTAACGTTAGACCCTTATCTGACCTGACGATCATAGAAAAATTCAATCAGACAACAAAGTAACTGTTATTGCGGATGTAAATAACGTAACAATGTGGTTGTTGCAGGGTTAACTGTCTGCTATGGACTTTTTCAAACTAATTACCTCTAAACTCACTGCTTATCAGCCTCTCTTCTCCAAGACACTGCGTACTGCAGACAGATACACTGCCCAGACTGCCCTGCTGGCGGCGTGACTGGTGAAATTTCGCGGGGGTCGCTGCCGTGCTGGTGATGGGTGAAACCATTGTGAGGGGGAGGGGATTCTAAATCGGCGATTTCTGTTTTAGAGGAGTTTGGTGCGGGTCTCCTTGGCCTTCAACGTGTAGGCTATGAACATAAAATATACTTAAAAAATATTATCTGATGTATAAATGGGGTGGCAACAGGGGTGGCAAGACTGATCCCAGGGGTGGCAGCTGCCACCCTTTGCCACCCCGTAGATCCGCCACTGCTATCTATCTATCTATCTATCTATCTATCTATCTATCTATCTATCTATCTATCTATCTATCTATCTATCTATCTATCTATCTATCTATCCATCTATCGTGGTAGCAAAAAGAGAGTAGGCTACAACAGTTTTTATAGAATAAGAGCATGGCAAAGATGACACGATTCATTACATAATTTTTCTCCAAAATTATTGGTTCTTATTCGGCAAACTCTTCTGTTACGTAGAAGCGTTATCCAAACGAGTTTATATGTTTAAACATCTGTCTAGTTTCACTTCCCCTTTTCTTATTCGGACATGATTCACATCTTGACAAGTGTTTGGGAACATTTCAGGTTTCAAAAGCAATTGTTAATCCTGCAAGAAAAATAAATGTAAGTTATGATTATTTAAAAAGTCTATCTCAATCTATCTATCTATCTATCTATCTATCTATCTATCTATCTATCTATCTATCTATCTATCTATCTATCTATCTATCTATCTATCTATCTATATTCTGCTGTCGTTTCCTCCGGTCTCTAATGTTTGTAATGTGGTGTTGCTCAACATAACTTTCACCATGTTTATTTCTAATTACAAAGTCTGGCATGTTCACGGAATCATTGAAATGGATTTCCAGAAACGCTTTTTGATTATGATTTCAAACCACATTCAAATGAAGCTCAAATCACATTTCATGTGATTTTCGGCTGTATTTCAATCAGATTTACACGAAAATCTGATTTGGACAAATCTGAACAATTAAGGTTATAGACTTCCACTGACAAAAGAAGAGAAGGATTTCAGAACTATAGGGGGATCATGTGATTTAGCCTGGAAAAAAGTCTTTAAATGTACACAAGACCCTGTAAGATACTACTATTTTATTGTAATTGCTAACAAATGAGTCATTGCCAATGGGTCAGAATTCAACTTTCTATATAAAATGTAGCTAATTCAGCTGTTTGGGGTGTTTACTGTTCATTGAGTGACATTTAGACATCTGAGTGTCTCAACAAGCCTCAGATTGTGATGTGATGATTATCTCGTGGTTTTATTAGGTCTCGGGTTTTTTGACAGTGTTGAAATCGTACAGTCTGTCTGCTAAAGCCCAAACTTTCAACACAGAAATGTCAAAACAAAGGAGATTTTGAACATGCTTCATATATAGTGTAGAGTCTCTGAAATCTATGAAACTACTGAAGCTTTTTTTATTATTGGCATTTTGGAAACTGAAAACATGTCTGTGTTTTGATAGGCATTTAAACGATCAAAAATCTTAGCTACAAATGTGATTGAAATTATGTTATTGCAAATCAGGTTTATTGGCAACATTTACAGACTTTTAGATGTTTGCAATGAACAAATCAAACAAAAACATAGCAAGTGTATTATCTCACGAAGCACGCCGTCCTGAAGGTGGCGCTATAGCGTTACAGATCTGAGCACAGAGTCTGATATTACATTACAAACATCAGTGAAAGTTTAAGTCTTTTTATACCACTTTATTAACAAACTACTTAGAAAACAAGTCAATGTACCTTGAAGGTAGCTTTTTTGAAAATAATTTTTTTTGAAAAATTGGCCTTATAATGTAAATGTAAAATGCTAATTGTATAGGCCTGATTAGACCTAGCTAAAAGTTATTAAAAAGTAAAGTTGTATCAATTAAAAAAATAAAAGTAGAAAAAGTCTAAAAAGTAGACTGTACTAACGTATTAGGTAAAATCACCTAAATAACGTCATTTGTGTGCCTGTGACGACGGAGATTTTAAGGAAAGAAAAGCGAGGGGATTTTTAGAGGAGCTTTTCTGAGAGAAGTGAGACGATCGAGGTTTCTACAGAAGCGAGAAACAAACCGCAATAATTTTTACCATTGTATTCTCTTCAAACGAAAACACACAGAGAGAAAGATAGAACGAAAAGGGAAACCCTTTATCTCATAAACCTTGAGTAAATCAAAGGTCTGAAGGCTGGCTTGTGTTCCCGCTGGTCGACGGAGATGGAGAAGAGGTCAGTGCTTCATATCGGCTTATTCGGGGATAATAACGCTGGGCATTTTCTGAAATATATTGTTAATATCTCAGCAGCAGCTGTCAAGCTCTCACACACACGACGATCCCTGAAATGGGTAGTAGCCATTAATGAACATCACCGTCTAACGTTAGTATTACTCGAATTAGCCTAAATAAAGCGCTCAGTTGAGTCCAGTTCAGGATAATGAGCCCTAAACATGCTGAATGAACGAAGCAATTAAGCTATATTTCCACATCTTAACACAGTGTGTGTGTGTGTGTGTGTGTGATAGATGATGGTGTTTGTGATTAACACTATTAGTGGAAAAAGTTTAGGGGACAGAGAAGGATGTGACAACAAAGGTGCGAGTGCTGGAGGATGTAGGAGAGGATCTTTTTTTCTCGTAATCACTCTGTGTGTGTGTGTGTGTGTGTGTGTGTGAAAGTGTTTGTGGTTTAGATATTTTGCAATTTTAGGAAGAAACAAGAAAACAGCCCATTGGACTATAATTCACCACATCAGTTGCTTCAGCCTGCTAATATTTTGTCAATGTTTTAATAAGAATGAGAGTTTTAAATAGAGATCATCAGTAGGCCTAACCTAAATTCGCTGAATTTGTTGTAAGAGAGAGAGAGAGAGAGAGATGTGGGGGGCGGGGGATTAGGGAGAGAGAGAGAGAAAGTGTGTGTGTGTGTGTGTGTGTGTGTGTGTGACAGTGGTTGCTGCCACATGTTTTTCACCGACCTACATTTCTAGGATAGATCACCAGACCCTGTTTTACGCAACTTTAAACTTTATCTCAAAATATTTCGCTAGTGGTTTAAAGAAGCGGTTATTTTGCGTTTGTTATCTTGACAGAATAAGTTAGGCGAGATGGTTTTAAGGGAATATGAACTCGTTTGGTTTGTGTCAGCCACATATTTTGCGCTAGATGTGCACGCGCATATAATGGTCATCATCATAATGCTGTTTATGAAGGAGTTTATTTTCCTCTATTTCGGTTTCGCCTCGATAATATTCAGAGGTTGAAATGGCCGAAATGACTGACCGAAACACAACGAAATTAACACTTCGTCAAGCAAAAATTGGTTAGTGTTGCCTACTTTCACATGTAAATATAGGATTCAAAGAACCTCTCGACCTTGTTCTCTGTATGCTGATGTGTGTTATGTGTTTCCTCTTTTTGCCCAATGGACGTAAATAAACACATTTTTTACTCCAACTACTGCTTATTTAATTTACAGTAACAATGTTCACAAGTGGGTAGAGATTGAGAAAGATTAACTGAATGTAAACAGGGCGTTTTAGCATAATACAAGACTTGCTGTACTCTAGCATGTATGTATCTAAAATAAAATAAAAAGTTATATTTTTTACACAATTTGAACAAAATTACAGCTTGATCGTTTAATCTCAAGAAAAGTATTATTTTTTAAAAATAATTATATTTTGTAAATAAAAATGTTCATTTTTGCATAATTTAAACAAAATTACAGCTTGATTGCAAAAAAAATTACAGTAAATACATTTATTTAGCCTATAATTTCCAATAAAGCTGTAATTTTGATAATTTTCAAAATATAGCGAATTATTAAAAATTTTCACATAAATTGTCAAATTTCATCTCAAGATCACTAACTTAAAAAACGGATTAAAACGTGTGATTTTGAAAATGGGTTATTAGTGGCTACTTGTTTTTGACTTAATAGTTTAAAATAATTTTTGTTGGGGAAAAAATAATGAATTCTTATCATTTAAAGTTGAAAGTTACATGAAATGCGTTTAAATGAGGAAGTTTTAAGACCTGCTTAGGGTCGTGGAAATTCCCTATAGAGTTCTCATATTTTGTTCACTTTTGATATTCAAATATTCAGCAATGGCTGAAAGTATTGGCAATAACATGTTGTGATGTAGTGTGTTGCTGCTTTAGTACTTATTGATACTATTTATTGATTTATTTGTTGATAACACTTTAGAAAACTGTTCTGTCATTAATGACTAACTGCAGTAACAAATGAGTAATGCACTATTAACTAGTAATTGCTATTATCTATCAAGAAACTCTGAATAATGAATTAGTAAGTAATAGCACTGATGCAATAGTTGAATGTGGTAGTTCACTATTAAATGATCATTACTGTTTTTCAAACCTCACATGACTACTAAGAGCTACTGGTTCATAATTAACATGCATAATGTGTAATGAGAGTCTAAAGTGAAGATCAGGTAATGACTCAAGTGTTACCAAATCCATCAGAAGGAATTACTAATAATTAGGATCAGTAATCTAAAGTGAAAACTCGAGTAATGACTGATGTCACTGTAAGCTTTTGAGGTGTTTGTAAGGTTTTGGATAGTAATGACTCAAGCGCTACTACATCCGTCTGGGGAATCATTATCTGGATCAGTATTCTTGTGTTACTCACTTGTAAACTAAGTTGTAAGCTTAAAGTTTCCAAATATATATTTTTCATCCCCTTTTCTTCTTCTTCAATGACAATTTCTTTTCACCAAAGAACCTTTCAGTGATCATTTCTTAAAATATATTTTTTTTTAGTGTGAAGAACATTTTAAAATCTAAAGAAACATTTTCCACAGTAACAAACCTTTTGTGGAATGGAAAGATTCCATGAATGCCTATAAAGACCTTTATTTATAGAGATAAAACATTCAGTGTATGCAAAGAGTCAGTGTATGCAATCTATGCAAAGAGTATACAGTGTTAACCTCCTCCTTCATACCCTCTGCGATTCGCTCTGCACACGGTCAGCTTCTGGGTCAGACCCTGATGGATGGCCATCCATTCTGGCCTTATTTTCAACCCAAGGGCTGGGTAAATATAGGACAGAACACATGTTGGGTTAATGTTACCCAGCAAATTGAGTTGTTTATTTAACCCAATATACAGGGGTTGATTCATTTTTACTTCATACATTAATTAATGTTAACAGATTCATTTAAATCCTCTAATTAAAAAATAAAAAAAAACATTTAACCCTTTATGACCTGCCATAGAACAATTCCACCAGAGTATATCTTTGTATTTTTGCATGCTGTGCTGTCATTCTTTTGAGGATTTTCATATGCCATACATCAAAATAATCCTTACTCTCCCATTTTGAAGGCTATGTTTGTAATAAATCAATAGTAACTAGATAAATATCTCAAACGTGCTATAAACAAAAAGAAAAACAATTTTAATTAATTTTTTTTACACATTTTATTAAATACAAAAAATGGATAAATGTCAACCTCAAACTTGTCAATGTGAAAAACGTGCATAAAACAATTTAAAACTATACAGAATTGATTTGAACTGTTTACATAAATTAGTTTTTAAGATACACTCATTTTTACACTCATTCAAAAAAAAGGCGTGTACTTTCGTTTAGACATAACGCTGCGTGTGTGTGTGTGTATGTGTGTGTGTGAATGTCCTTGTATTTGTGAATGTCTAAAGGAGAAAGAAATTATAAAATAAAGCAATGGTAAAAAGACCATAACGATATAAGGAACATATAGAAAATGGGAGTCAAACGGGAGTCAAACGCATGGTCAAATGACGCAGCGTGTGACGTCACAACATGCGACACACCCGGGGGTCATAGTGCACAGAACGTGATACGTCAATGCGCCATCGGAAGCGATCGGAAGCGATCGGAAGACGTAACTATCAATAGCAGATCTACAGAACATGTGTGCAAAGACGTGCAATTCATTTTTGTGGGTTTTTATTTTTGTAAACGCATATTACGCAGTTTGTACAGACTGATTAGAGGGTGAAAACAACGCAACATGGGCATGTTGGAGGCTTGATCTGAACATGTTACATCTCTGGTTTTGTATGCAAAAATAATGATTGAGCTAGCGATTTGGTTTCAGTTTCTATAGGCTTTTAAACAGACACACGCAAACGGGAGCGCCGGCGCTCCCGTCGGTCTTAAGCCCAATTTATACTTCTGCGTCGAACTTACGCCGTAGGCTGTGAGTAGCGCGCGTACCCTGACGTGCACCTCTCCAAAAATGTAACAACGCGTCAATTCTACGTGGACGCAAGCGCTGTGATTGGTCTGCTAGAACCCCTCCCTCGGGTTTCACATGCTCCCTCTGCATGAGTAATTGCGCGTCAACGCGGACAATGACGCAGAAGTATAAATGAAAACCAACGCGTAGTCTATAGCGTAGAGGCACCGGCGTAGGTCCGACGAAGAAGTATAAATCAGCCTTTAAAGGGTTAACCACTGGTTTGCATGATAATTCCTTTATTTTTTATCATATTATATATACAGAATAGCATATTTTATATAGTTTAAAATACATATTGCATACATTAATTTTATGCAAGGGCATTCCATCACGCGAAAAGATCGACCATTTTGACGGAACTGCACTGCTCTCTCCTGAAGAGGTCGCAAAAAGCCTGTGAACCCAAACACTGGGTTGTTACATCTGACCCTGGAGCTGGGTTACACAAAAACTACCCAAACACTGGGTTGTTACATCTAACCCAGGATCTGGGTTACACAAAAACTACCCAAACACTGGGTTGTTATGTCTGACCCAGGATCTGGGTTACACAAAAACTACCCAAACACTGGGTTGTTATGTCTGACCCAGGATCTGGGTTACACAAAAACTACCCAAACACTGGGTTATTACATCTGACCCTGGATCTGGGTAACACAAAAACTACCCAAACACTGGGTTATTACATCTGACCCAGGATCTGGGTAACACAAAAAACTACCCAAACACTGGGTTGTTACCTCTGACCCTGGATCTGGGTTACACAAAAACTACCCAAACACTGGGTTGTTACATCTGACCCTGGAGCTGGGTTACACAAAAACTACCCAAACACTGGGTTGTTACATCTGACCCAGGATCTGGGTTACACAAAAACTACCCAAACACTGGGTTGTTATGTCTGACCCAGGATCTGGGTTACACAAAAACTACCCAAACACTGGGTTGTTATGTCTGACCCAGGATCTGGGTTACACAAAAACTACCCAAACACTGGGTTATTACATCTGACCCTGGATCTGGGTAACACAAAAACTACCCAAACACTGGGTTATTACATCTGACCCAGGATCTGGGTAACACAAAAAACTACCCAAACACTGGGTTGTTACCTCTGACCCTGGATCTGGGTTACACAAAAACTACCCAAACACTGGGTTGTTACGTCTGACCCAGGATCTGGGTAACACAAAAAACTACCCAAACACTGGGTTATTACATCTGACCCTGGATCTGGGTAACACAAAAAACTACCCAAACACTGGGTTATTACATCTGACCCTGGATCTGGGTAACACAAAAACTACCCAAACACTGGGTTATTACGTCTGACCCAGGATCTGGGTAACACAAAAAACCACCCAAACACTGGGTTGTTACCTCTGACCCTGGATCTGGGTTACACAAAAAAACACCCAAACACTGGGTTGTTACCTCTGACCCTGGATCTGGGTTACACAAAAAAACACTCAAACACTGGGTTGTTACCTCTGACCCTGGATCTGGGTAACACAAAAAACCACCCAAACACTGGGTTGTTACCTCTGACCCTGGATCTGGGTAACACAAAAACTACCCAAACACTGGGTTGTTACGCCTGACCCAGGATCTGGGTAACACAAAAAAACACCCAAACACTGGGTTGTTACGTCTGACCCTGGATCTGGGTAACACAAAAAACTACCCAAACACTGGGTTGTTACGTCTGACCCAGGATCTGGGTAACACAAAAAACCACCCAAACACTGGGTTGTTACCTCTGACCCTGGATCTGGGTAACACAAAAACTACCCAAACACTGGGTTGTTACGCCTGACCCAGGATCTGGGTAACACAAAAAAACACCCAAACACTGGGTTATTACGTCTGATCCAGGATCTGGGTAACACAAAAACCACCCAAACACTGGGTTGTTACATCTGACCCAGGATCTGGGTAACACAAAAACTACCCAAACACTGGGTTGTTACGTCTGACCCTGGATCTGGGTAACACAAAAACTACCCAAACACTGGGTTGTTACATCTGACCCTGGATCTGGGTTACACAAAAACTACCCAAACACTGGGTTGTTACATCTGACCCTGGAGCTGGGTTACACAAAAACTACCCAAACACTGGGTTGTTACATCTGACCCAGGATCTGGGTTACACAAAAACTACCCAAACACTGGGTTGTTATGTCTGACCCAGGATCTGGGTTACACAAAAACTACCCAAACACTGGGTTGTTATGTCTGACCCAGGATCTGGGTTACACAAAAACTACCCAAACACTGGGTTATTACATCTGACCCTGGATCTGGGTAACACAAAAACTACCCAAACACTGGGTTATTACATCTGACCCAGGATCTGGGTAACACAAAAAACTACCCAAACACTGGGTTGTTACCTCTGACCCTGGATCTGGGTTACACAAAAACTACCCAAACACTGGGTTGTTACGTCTGACCCAGGATCTGGGTAACACAAAAAACTACCCAAACACTGGGTTATTACATCTGACCCTGGATCTGGGTAACACAAAAAACTACCCAAACACTGGGTTATTACATCTGACCCTGGATCTGGGTAACACAAAAACTACCCAAACACTGGGTTATTACGTCTGACCCAGGATCTGGGTAACACAAAAAACCACCCAAACACTGGGTTGTTACCTCTGACCCTGGATCTGGGTTACACAAAAAAACACCCAAACACTGGGTTGTTACCTCTGACCCTGGATCTGGGTTACACAAAAAAACACTCAAACACTGGGTTGTTACCTCTGACCCTGGATCTGGGTAACACAAAAAAACACCCAAACACTGGGTTGTTACCTCTGACCCTGGATCTGGGTAACACAAAAACTACCCAAACACTGGGTTGTTACGCCTGACCCAGGATCTGGGTAACACAAAAAAACACCCAAACACTGGGTTGTTACGTCTGACCCTGGATCTGGGTAACACAAAAAACTACCCAAACACTGGGTTGTTATGTCTGACCCAGGATCTTGGTTACACAAAAAAACACCCAAACACTGGGTTATTACGTCTGACCCAGGATCTGGGTAACACAAAAAACCACCCAAACACTGGGTTGTTACCTCTGACCCTGGATCTGGGTAACACAAAAACTACCCAAACACTGGGTTGTTACGCCTGATCCAGGATCTGGGTAACACAAAAAAACACCCAAACACTGGGTTGTTACCTCTGACCCTGGATCTGGGTAACACAAAAACTACCCAAACACTGGGTTATTACGTCTGACCCAGGATCTGGGTAACACAAAAAACCACCCAAACACTGGGTTGTTACCTCTGACCCTGGATCTGGGTAACACAAAAACACCCAAACACTGGGTTGTTACGTCTGACCCTGGATCTGGGTAACACAAAAAACTACCCAAACACTGGGTTATTACGTCTGATCCAGGATCTGGGTAACACAAAAACCACCCAAACACTGGGTTGTTACGTCTGACCCAGGATCTGGGTAACACAAAAAACCACCCAAACACTGGGTTGTTACCTCTGACCCTGGATCTGGGTTACACAAAAAAACACCCAAACACTGGGTTATTACGTCTGACCCAGGATCTGGGTAACACAAAAAACCACCCAAACACTGGGTTGTTACCTCTGACCCTGGATCTGGGTAACACAAAAACTACCCAAACACTGGGTTGTTACGCCTGACCCAGGATCTGGGTAACACAAAAAAACACCCAAACACTGGGTTATTACGTCTGATCCAGGATCTGGGTAACACAAAAACCACCCAAACACTGGGTTGTTACATCTGACCCAGGATCTGGGTAACACAAAAACTACCCAAACACTGGGTTGTTACGTCTGACCCTGGATCTGGGTTACACAAAAACTACCCAAACACTGGGTTGTTACATCTGACCCAGGATCTGGGTTACACAAAAACTACCCAAACAAACACACACAAAAAAATTGCCCAAAAAATATACCCAAAAGGCTCCAGGATTTGGGTAGAAAAAATAACCCAGGATTTTTTAGAGTGTGAGGATCCAAAATTTCAATGTAATAATGATCTCTCATCTCCTTCATTATCACTCTTGCCTTGTGACATGAAAATGTATCATCGCCAAACTCCCCCTGGATCGCTGGGAGAGGTTGTTCTTGCAGGACGTTTTGATCCCATTCTTTATTCCTGCCAGTGTTTTGGGGCAGAATTCTCAAAGGACATAAAACGCAATAGGTTTTTAGAAATGTATACAATATTAAATGAGAAATCCCAGTCAGTCAAATGACGGTTGATGTGTGTTTTGAAGGTAATAACCTGATGATTACTTACCGCTGATAAAGATTAGCACATATACAGTTTATGTATACATATCAAATAATGATGTAGTTCAGCTAAAGATGAGTAAGGGAGAAGCTGAGATGAAGAGTACATTCATGTCTTACTGCAGGAGATTGTGATGGGAATGTAAGGTCCTTCTGTGCTGGACGTTATACAGCCATAGTTTCATTGCTGTATGCAGTGTTTCCGCTACATTCATCCCGCCGCCACACCTAAAATCATCCCGCCACGGCTGCAGCTTCTCAGTGAGGTCCGATATTGTACTATTTGTTAAGCCCCACTAAAGGCATAAAAAACATTGTAAAGCACAATAAAGTTTTCGCACTATATTCCAAGACTTCTAAAGTCATTCAATAGCATAATGTGAGGTAAAAATGAATATTTAAGTCGTTAGTTAAAGTTAATGGAAACTCATCTCTCCTCAGTCATTCTCCATTCAGCATTCAAATAGCGCGTCGCGTTCGGTTACCACAGTAACACACGACGACACTCTCTTCAAGATCAATGTTCCCACTATTATACTTTATTTGTAGATAAAGGTCTATGGTTTTGCATAAAATGACTTTATCTTGCTTGAGTTTATTGCGCTTTCTAAATCATATTCCTTTCTCCCGGGTGTCTGTTAGATTACAGCACTGGAGTAGAGCGCTATGAATTGTTCTTCATGCGCACTGTAACTGAAATTTAAAACTGTAAAAAAATAAAAAGGCTCAATAAACTGTCGCATAGATAGAATACACTAAGCATAGATAGATATACATTTCTTCTCTTCGCGTTGTGCTTTGAACTTTTCAATGCGCTGTGACTTTGTGTTGCTTCAAGTGCATCATTCTGCGCACGAGATGCGCATACTCGCTTTGCCGCTCTTGGAGCCTTCCATGTATAATGCTGCTTAAAGGGATAGTTCACCCAAAAATGAAATTTCTGTCATAATTTACTCACCCTCAAGTTGTTTCAAATCTGTATGAGTTTCTTTCTTCTGTTGAACACAAAAGAAGATATTTTGAAGAATGTTGGTGACCAGACAGTTGCTGGACCCCATTGACTTCCATAGTATCTTTTTTTTCTTTCTATGGAAGTCAATGGGGTCCAGCAACTGTCTGGTCACCAACATTCTTCAAAATATCTTCTTTTGTGTTCAGCAGAAGAAATAAACTCATACAGGTTTGAAACAACTTGAGGGTGAGTAAATTATGACAGAAATTTCATTTTTGGGTGAACTAACCCTTTAAGGGGAGATTTTAATATCTGGGGCAAGGGGGCGTGGCCCATGGGAATATGGCCTCATGGGCCACACCCCCTCCCCCTGGGGGAATGGGCCTGCCACCACAGTTGGAAAAAATCCTAGAGGAAACACTGTTGCTGTATGTTCTTATGAAATAGACATTAAAGCACACTAGATATGCTTCACATTTCACATGACATTTCTTTATCATGAGTATCAACCCGGTGTGGTTTTAAAGTTGACCTTTTATGGCGGTTTCCACCATTAGGTCAAAGACCATTTTTTTCATTAAAGGTAAAAATGGAAAAGTTGTTGATGAAACTGTAATTTACTCAAGTATAGTTTTAATCTGTCCAATAATTAGGCTGTTTCTTGCAGTGATGGTTTAACGAGTTAAGTGTAGACTACTACATAATTCTTTTATTTCTACAACTGTAGGTCCAATTTAGATTTTTTTTTAAAACGATTGTGAATTTAATCAGCCTTTTTCAGTCTTTCTTCACTCTTTAAAAAATGTTGCATCGGTTCCGTAAAGAACCTTTTACATCCACTGAATCTTTCCATGCCACCAACGGGTCTTCACAGTGGAAAAAGGGTTTTTGAAATGTTCTTCACACTAAGAAAAACATGGTTCTTTTAAGAATTGATCAATAAAAGAACAAAAAATGGTTGAAGTTGAACACATTGAAAATCCCCTTATCAGAACCTTTATTTTATTAACTGTTAACAAGCTGCTTGGTGGATTTAATTCAAGTTTTTAATTTCTCAGAATGTAATTATAGTGACTTTGTTCATGATGATCGCCACTCCACCCACCCACACACAACCACACAAACACACACACACACACACACACACACAACCACACAAACACCATACTCTCTCTCACACACACACACACACACACACACACACACACACACACACACACACACACACACACAACCACACATACACCATACTCTCTCTCACACACACACACACACACACACACACACACACACACACACACACACACACACACGCACGTCATTCTCTCACACACACACACACACACACACACACACACACACACACACGTTCACACACGCACGTCATACTCTCTCTCACACACACACACACACACACGTTCACACACACATACACACACACACACACACACACGTTCTCACACACACACACACACACACACACACACACACACACACACACACACACACACACATTCACACATACATCACTCACACTGAACCTAAAATGAAAAAGCAGAGGATAAGAATATCAGAAATAAACATTGGACAGTTATTTTATTTTCCATCACACACACACACTCTGAAACAAACTATATGATGCCATCCTGTCGTGCCTAATGCCAAAGATGTCAAAACTAACTGATGCAATGTTTGGTTTTACTAAGAAAATATCAATAAAGAGTGTAGTAGAGGATGAGGTCTCTAAACTCTGGCTCAATTCTTGGTACTGATAAATGCATGACATCACAGGACACATTATTAGATTCATTCACTAAATACATTTTACAATACAATTGTAATTTCGTATGTACATTTATGAAATACATAACTTAGACAGTTACCTCTGATTACAGATCTCTAAATTATATGATGCATTTTCTGTAAAGCTGCTTTGAAATGATGTGTATTGTGAAAAGCGCTATACAAATAAATGTGACTTGAATTGAATATAACATAGCCTACATTCGACACATCGATTATATGATTCATTCGGCTCAACGATTATAGTTTTATGAGATGTCTGATGAATTCACCTGATCCTGGAAGATATTATAAAGATCAGTCTACAGTTATTCCTGTAAGACTGGGCTGATAATGCTGTCGCTTCACAGAAAAGCTCTAACTTTAAACTGGAAACGTGGATCTGCTCAATGAAACCACATCCACTGACTATAACATTACAATTTTTCTTGATTGCGTAAACACTATAACCACTATACCCCCGATTTGACACATTAGTCAGATTGGTTGAACCGTCACTGCAAAACTCTACGCACAAATCCCTTCATTTATCATTGCCTACACCATGTTGTCATTTATAAAACGGTTAGTTCCCATCCTTGATTCTGATTGGTCATAGCTGTTTTATTCACGATTAAACACGGCACTGACCGCTTCACCCAACGGTTCTGTGTATCACTACACAACACCCCTAGCAACCGCTCTTAGCAACTTAAACACATGTTTGATCTCATTGATCTTGTTCATTAAAGCAAGAGTAGAGTATTGTGAGAGATCGAGTAAGCGAGTGTACCTGCATTTACAGTAGACAGCATTTTCCTTCATAAAACGTTCGTTTGAATGGCCGCTGCGATATCTTGTCCTTTTAACAGTCAGTTGCGTCTTCCTTCTCCGTGATGACAAGTTTGAGTCCTTTCAATATAAAAGTCTTCTCTACCGACTGTCTTGTCACTCATAAGACCATAGATAAAGACAGTATTTGCCGCCATCTAGGCCTATTGGCAAAATAATATAATGTAACGTTAACTTCTGTTGCTGTTTACGGTCAGGGACTATTTTTTCTAGCGGAAGGGAGGCCTTTAGTAATTTTACTTTGTGAAAGTTGCATAAATACATATTTTTCGACTTTAATATTTGTATTGTGTGGTAACCGTTTTATAAAAGTAATAAGGTACTCGAAACTAGTGCTGTATCGTGAAAAAGGGCGTTGTTGCGGGCACGACGCGAAGCGGGACACTTTTTTTAAAGGGGTCATGACATGGTTTTTTGTTTTGTTTTATTATGTTCCCTTAGGTGCAATTATAGTATTACCATATTTTTTTTTACAAAAAAACTTTAAAAATGTAGTGATTTATGACCTTTTCCCACCCTGTTTCTCACCTCTGATTCAAACAGTCTGTTTTGGGGGTGTTTCCCCTTTAAGAGTTCAGTGTTAACACCCACTGTTGTGATTGGCTAACGTCAGTGCTGCTTATGCATAAATTATTAACGTTAATCATTTTGTATCACATGTAGACTACACAATGCTCCACCACGTGAAACTTCGGTCTTCCAATCTTTTACCATCGTGTCAATTCTCAACTGATTTTGATTCATATGCGCGAGGGAGGGAGAGAGAGAGAGAGAGAGAGAGAGAGAGAGACAGTCATCTCACTCACCGTTCAAATAAGGCTTTGGCGCGCTGCATATGCTGCAAATAAACTGCATCCGACTGCTTTCCCTGACGTCTGGATCGTTCGGCAGCGTATTCAAACACTCAAACAGGAACAGCACATCTGCGTGGCATAGCAATCTTCTTGTAAACAGACCCACTCGCTGAACGTCGACTGAACACATGTGGGCGCGAGCCGCACGACAACGATGTGAAATGAGGCGTAGTTGACCTGCGCTGGAGGCGGTCATATGCAAACGACTGGTACGTCACTTCATACCGTGACGTCACTTCTAACCATGGATCCAGAACGAGCTGTATTTAGAGCTTGATTAAATAAATGCTTCGTTTATAATGGGGAGGACGTCTTAAGCTATGAAACTTGCAGGAAGTTTTAATAGTACATAGATCTCTAATATACCAAAACATCAAGGCAAATTTGGTTTCTCATGTCATGATCTCTTTAATGATCTGAGACAGACCAAAACAACAATATTAGGCTATAACTAAAATAGACCACAATAGTCTTGTTTTGTTCAATTATTCAAATAAAATACTTCACCGTATGATCTCAACGTCTCTGTTTATTTTCTCTTAACATTTCCACATTTAGCTAGTATATTT